>JAJEJH010000129.1:0-14745 GCA_026122585.1 Anacardium occidentale | reverse complement strand
CATATTTCCCCAGTCTTAATGCATGCTTGTTGTATATCTTTTCATTTTTGAGAAGATGAAGAACCCACTGCTTATAATTAAAATCTTTGAATTTAGAAGATGTAGGTGGGTAGTCTTAATAAATAGACAGCATAGAAAGAACATGAGAACCTTCAATAAAGAGAGGTTTCAGTGTGGTGAGCCAATTAATTTATCTTCTTTTATGAAATTTCACATCTTCCCAGGTTGTTAACTGCAAGAAAGATATCCAGCTCTTTAGTTTTTTTTTTTTTTTTTTTTTCCTACAGTTCTGTATAAATTAATGTAAGTGGGCATCAAGTTTATTGGCCAATTTTTGACTTGGAAATAATAATCACTTTGGAAAAATAAAAGATGTTAGTTGAAGGGGAGATCATCCAAACAAGTCCCCATGTATGATTACTTTGAAGAAACTGTTTGGGTATTTGGATTTGGATGTTAGCTCATGTTCACTATAGTATATAACATTGTCAACTAAACTGACCGGCCTTTGTTAATCATGATTAAGCCGGCTTTTCATTGCGCTAATCGCAACTTTAATGTCTTTTTAGCTCACATCTTGTTTGTGCTAAATCCCTCCCTTTGTGCCCCCCTTTGCCGGCATTCTAGACAAATTTTAGCTGTAAATCTCCTTCTTTGTTTTCTCCATGAGATGGACGACAAAAAGGTGGAAAAACACAGATGATTAGAGGGAAACTAATAGCAGAATATTAGCACCTTTTAACATGTTAATAATTTTTATAAAGAACATGTGGATGCACATTATGTATTCCAATGCTGGCCACTGAGTTCGATTTTACTATAATGTGAGAGCCATTGCTCCATTGCCTTTTTCTTGGCCATGCATGAATAAGTTGGAGATTGATCCATATGTAAATTTGGCATGGAGACAACAGAGAGAACTTGACTTGAGAGGTAAGGTGAGTGTTGGGTTTATCCTCAAAAGTGATGCCCAAATGACAAGTAGACACCTTAAAATGAAAGAGTTGGCCATCCTTTGATTTGTCTTCTGCGACAGCCACACCAGACCATGCAATATATATATATATAGACTAAGATAAGATGCCTTACTTTGGCTTTATGCTTTGGCCATTGCTAGCTGCCTGCCTCTGCCTCTCTTATCTTCTTATTCATCACCATCACATAATCTTGAACCACCATTGGTGGGTCACCTTGATCACTTGCTCTTGTAACTGCTGCTTGGATCTTGAATATATCTAAAGTACTTTTGTTAGATACAAAATTTAAAGATTTGACTAGTCACTTTGATTAACATTTTACTCTTTTATGTGAATCCAAATCTTTTGATATGATTTATTGTCATCAATCGATGTATGTAATTTAGAGTTTTGTACGTAATAGAGTAAGATAATATCGATTATAATCTAAATAAACTCTGGTGTGTTTTACTATGCAATGTAATATGAGTTAAAGAAATAAAGAGACTAAGATAAAAGTTTTTAACATTGTTTGATTTTATGGTTGGAATACTTGTGCCCATGATATAGTTATCAGCATATATGTATCTTGTAGAGAATACAATACAATGAATTATCTCCATTGTTTTCTTTCTAGTCTCTTGATAATCATAATCTAATTCTCTTATATAATTTTTCATATTATAAGATTGTTAAACATAAATTACATTTAAATTAAAAAAGCTTGTTCTTAGTTTAATTGAACAAAAAGAAAATATTAACTTATAAAAGATATCTCAATTCATGTTGTTATCATGAATATAGAATAAAGGTTAAACGACTAAATCCTAGCCGACAAGTTATAAAAAACTAAATACCTATGTTTGTTCTTTGAAAAGACCAAAACACCTTTTATCAAAATAAATAATATTAATGTTAAAATAAAATTTAATATAAAGTAATATTAAAATAATAATTAAAATTTTAAAAAATTAATTTAAAATTTAAAAATATGAAAATAAAATAAAATTTTGTAAAAAGCGACCACTACTGCTTGCGTTTACCTAACCAAGTGGCTAATAACAACTAGCTGATTTTATTGGCAACCGGATTTGATTACCTCAATGACGGAGATAGTGGAGGCGGTCATCAGAAAAGGCTAAAAATAGCCAGTATGCTTGAAATCGACCATTTTCGATCAGATCTTTGATAGTCAGATTTGGTTGTCTCTGCCATCTAGGTGGTCAAGTGAGTATTTTCAGTCACCTAATTAGATTAATTTTTATTTTATTTTAAAAAATTTTACTAATTTATTATTATTATTTTATAAAATTATTTTGTTATTTTTAATTTTTATTCTAAAAGACAAAAATGTGTTTCTGATTTTGGTCAATTGATAAGACTTTTCCATTTAAAAAAATCTTAAGTAAGAATATGTTTCATTAGTAAAGATCTTTGTATGATAGGGCTACACCCCATTTTCATCACTTGGATTGAGTAATACATCACTACCCCTTGGTTTTCCTTGTGTATTAATGGTGTGACAAAAGGGTATTTTAGAAGCACGTGAGGCCTCTGACATGGAGACCCTCTATCACCATACCTCTTTGTTATTGTCATGGATGTTCTCTCCAAACAATTGGATAGAATGGTGAAAGATGCTTATTTTTCCTTCCATTGGAATTGTAATGAGGCCAAGATATCCCACCTATGTTTTGTTGATGATCTCATCATCTTCAACCATGCAGATATGAAGTCCATAACCTTAATTAAGGAAGTCTTGGACACCTTTTATTGTTCGTCAGGACTTAAGGCTAATAAAGAGAAGAGTTTGATCTTTATGTCAGGGGTCAATGGGGATGTTAAGGAAAGAATCAGGCATATCTTAGATTTTGACATTAGCAATCTTCCTTTCACTTACTTAGGAGTTGTAATACCCCGCCTGCTATATATTACTGTAGACCATTTTTTTTTTTTTAAATATATCTTTGCTATATATATATATATAGCAGTAGGTACTACTCTGACTGTTTATTGAAATTATGCGGAAGCTGGTTTATAAATGTGATGGGAAACTAAAACCCACTATACAGTATCCTGAAATAAAACTCATGTTTATTATATAATAATAATATCTGAAAATCTGAGCGATACTGTACAATCCGAATGCATGAGCAAAACAAAGCATGCGAGCCACAAACATGCTATCTGTTAAAACTAAACATATATACATACATATATAACTGAAAACTCGGGTGAAAACCCGCTCAAGCCATATCCCACACACCAACCATCTCGTGCTCCAAGCTCAGCTCCCCGAAACACCAACCTGTAAGAAAAGAAACTAAGGGGAATGAGTGACAAATCACTCAGTAAGCATCTCCTACCTCTACCCTCAGGTAGGCTCTAGACTAAGCTGCCGCTGCTGACTAACTGTTATCTAGGCGAACTTAACTAAGTTTCTGATAGCCTAATAACTTCTTCTAATCCTCTTACTTTTCTTATAATTCTTACGTTCTATTAGGATTAGCTGAATTCTTTTATTTCTTTATTTCTGACGTATATCGTGCAACTAAATCTTTCTTTTATTTCTTATCTTACATGATTCTGATTTTACTGTCTGTATGCTCTGTTATGTCATGTACTATGTATCATGGTATGCTGAAATCATATTATTTACCCTTGAGCCTGTTTACTGAAAACATGTTTCTAAAAACTGTTGTTAGGATATGAAGATCTAAAACACTGAAAAACTGAATAAAATTGTTTCTGAAATCTTTGTATCCGAAGATACCTACTATGCTGATCAGACTGATGAATACAGAGATTCGACATCTTAACCAAGTGGACTAAACCATACCAGCGAAATATCAGTAAGCTAAAATGTCTTACCATACCAGTCCTTGGACCAGTAAGCTGAAATCTAACCAATTTGACCGAAGTTAGAAAGTTGAAATCCCATAGATGCCCTCTCGAATTCATCCTTACTAATTGACCCAGATATCAAGCCCTGAATGTTGAAAACTGATGCAAATGGATCACTTAATCCCTTTTTTGAAAACACTGATTAACATGCTATGCTGAATGATCCTATTCATGCATGTTATCTTATAAACTCTCTTTTCTTTCTGATTACAGTTTATCTTACCGTTGAACTGTTTTGATTTTATATTTGTAACTGTTTTCATGTTTCTATTCTGTTTCTGTTTCTGTTTCTGTCTTCCTGTTTTTGTTTTGTTTCTGTTTCTGATTTTGTCTTTATTTCTGTTTTCTAATCGTAACCTATCACTAGATTACGCTACCTAAGTCTGGTAATGAGTTTCTCGTTCTATTGTGAGATTAAAGAGTGATTCTGGAAAATATCTTAGTTTTTTTCTCTTTTCTTTTCTTTTCTTTTCTTCTTTTCTTGTTATTGAAATTCTGCTTGTTTCTTCTCATTATTGCTAGGTGCACGAGCTGCGAGCCGGTCGTGCAACCCAACTGTGTAAGGTTCTAAAAATTCTAGCTAAAATCTCATACTTAGCTCACGCACGACCGTGACCCTCAGGTGCACGGGCGTGACCCCCTCTCTAAAAGCTGGTCGTGCATGGCTCACATACACAATTCTGACTTTACCAACACCAGAATGCACAGACATGCACGCACGAATGCACATGTGTGCATCTAGCCCTATTTCGACACCCATGGTCGAAATCCGTAAGATCACACCAAAACTCACCACATTTTAATCACAACATACTAACATGCAACATACACTGCTAATAAGCTAAAAACATGCATCAATCACTGAAATAACCCAACCAAAGAAACACAAACCCAAGGAAACAGGGAAAAGGTAAGGGAATACTTACTTGAAGCTGTTAAGATCTTCTATCTCTCTATCCTCAACTGAATCTTGGCTGGAATGACTGCTAAAGCTAACCAATCTCTCCCTCAAAAGGCTAGGGTTTTCTGGAGAGAAAAGAAAAGGGAAAAACTGACTGAAACGGGCAAAGAAAAAATATTGGTTTATATACCACCAGGCATGCACGGGCGTGCGGCAAACATGCACGGGCGTGCATGGCGAGAAAGGGACGCACAGGCTTGTGTCCAAAGACGCATGATCGTGCTCCTTCCACAAGCTGCATATAAAGCCAACAAAAGACTATTCTACCCTCCTATCTCACTGAAACAGATTTCTAACTGAGAAATCTCTATTCTAACCTCGATTCAAGGCCTAAAAAGACCATTCTAACCTCGGACTGTTACAGGAGTCCTGATGGTTTCATCCAAATTATCAAAGGAAGACTGTAAACCTCTTATGAAGAAAATTTTTGCTAGAATCCAATCTTAGAAAAGTAAGTTCCTCTCATATGCTGGTAGACTTGTGCTTATTAGAGCGATACTGTTTAGTGTTCAGGTTTACTTGGGATCTCACTTCATCCTCTCGAGTGAAATTCTCATGGAAATCATCTATAACCTAAGAAACTTCCTCTAGAAAGGTAGGGATAATAGGGGTAATACTAAGGTGGCTTAGGAGGATGTCTGTCTTCCAAAGAAGGAGGGTGGATTGGTTATCATGAAAAGTGAAGATTGGAACAAAGCGGCGATGACAAAACATATTTAGAACATTGTTCAGCTGAAAAGCCATTCCTCTTTGGTCAATTAGGTCAAGGTTTATAAACTAAGGAATAAGAGTGTCTAGGAAATAAATGCCTCTAATGAAAGTCCATGGTGGTGGAAAAAACTTTTGCATTTAAGGGAGAGTGTAAAACACCACATAAAATACTCTACTGGTAATGGAAAATCTACCAAGCTTTGGATCGACAACTAGTACCCTTTGGGCCCCTTGAAGGAAAGGTTTGGGGATAGAATTATTCATGACTCTAGATTAGGTGTTTATGCTAAGGTAAAGGCTATCATTGAGGGAAACACTTGGCAATGGTTGACTACCATTACCACTGATCTCATGGAAATTAGAGATAGAGTTGATTTTAACCCCAAGATTAGTGATAACTCGATGATATGGATTGCCAATATGGATGATATATTTTTTATCAATTCTACTTGGAATATTTTAAGGAGAGGAAAAGATGTTACCCCTTGGGCCTACCTAATATGACATAAAAAAACACATTCTAAGACATGTTTTCATCACTTGGCTTGCTATCATAAATAGGCTTGCTACTAAGGACAGAATGTCTAGTTATTACCTTATGGAGAACATGCTATGTGTTTTATGTAATAGGGACAATGAGAGCATCGATCATCTGTTCTTTAACTGCAAGTTTAGTGGTGCCATATGGAAGTGGATTTTAAGCTAACTCAACAAGTATTACTTGAACCAAACTTGGGAAACTTACATTATTTAAACATATGGAATATATCTCAACCTTATTCATAATGTGGAACTAAAATATTTACAAAGATATAAAACTTATGATGTAACATCCCAAGGTTAGAATAGTCTTTCTAAGCCTTGAATCAAGGTTAGAAAAGAGATTTCTTAGTTAGAAATCAGTTTCAGTGAGTTAGGAGGGTAATATGGCCTTTTGTTGGCTTTATATGCAGCTTGTGAAAGGAGCACGACTGTGCATCTCTGAACACACGCCCATGCGTCTCTTTCTCGCCATGCACACCCATGCATCTAGCTATGTACGCCTGTGCATGCCTGCTGGTATATAAAGTCTGATTTTTCCCTTCGTTAGTTTCAGTGAGTTCTTATTCATTTTCCCTTTCCTTTCTCTTCAGCTAACCCTAATCAATTGAGAGAGAGATGAGTCAGCTTTTAACAGCCAATCCAGCCAAGTTTCAATCAGAGATAGAGAGATTGAAGTTGTTAGTAGTTCCAGGTAAGTATCTTCTTACCTTCTTCCTGTTTCCATGAGTTATGTTTCCTTGGTTGGGTTAATTCAGTTATAGAAGCATGTTTCCAGTGTAATAGCATGTTTATGAAATGATAATGAAGAAATATATGACAAATCTAGAGGTAGAAGCATGCTTAGTTCCCTTGATGCATGTGTTTGTGTATTTGAGGGTTTAGAGAGATTTTTGTATGATTTGGCTATGAATGATGGGGAAATTGTGTTAATAGCAATATATGTTGCATGTTCATATGTCATAGTATGTTTGATTGAAGTTTGATGAGTTTTAGGTTAAGTTTTGGTGGTGACCTTGTGTGTTTCAGCCATGGTGTCGAAACAGAGCTGGATGTACGCCCATGCGTTCGTGTATGCATGTCTGTGTATTTGTGTATGCACGCCCGTGCGTTCGTGTATGCACGCCCATGCATTCTGGGTTTTTAGCAAGGTCATGGTCGTGTATGCGAGCCATGTACGACCAGCTTCTAGTAGGGTCACGACTGTGCATGTTCATGTCACTACCGTGAACCAGTAAGAAATGAGAAAATGTAGAGAATTTCCAAAACCTTGCACGGTTGGGTTGCACGACTGGCTCACGGCCCGTGCAAGCTTATGGACACCTGTTGAGTAAAAAAAATAAGTATAAAGAAGGAAAAGACATAGAGAATTTAGTTGTACCTACGAGAAACTTAATAGAATTCAGAAACAGCTTAAATAACAACTTTTGATCAGAAAACGGATAGAAATGGGAAAACAGTAACAAACACAGTTTATACATACGGTAATAGAAATAGTAAAATAGTGACGAATATAGTAAACATATATGTATGTATACATATACGGGAACATACATCAGAACTGTATATAAAAGAATAGAAGCAGAACTAACAACAATTATGAAATGTATGATACAATAAACTGGCAGATACAGTGACAGAATCTAACAGAACTCAGAACAGTTTACACAGAACTTATTAATAAGCTTGATAAGCTTAATAAGTTACAGAAACAGTATAATACATCCGCACATAAAGTAATCAGAAGAAAAGAAATGATAATTATCATGCATGATATGCATTACATGACATGATATGCCATACAGAGTTTTTAGAAAAAGGGATCCAATGATCCAATTACATGTTTTCAGTAGAAAAATACGATGATCCAGACATCAATTTCAGGGGTGAATATGAGGAGGCACTTGTGAGTTTCAGCACACCCATTGCTGCAGGAGCTGTATGCTCATGACTAGCCCTATATATTGGCATATATCGGGGTGCTCAGTTAGTAGATTATAGGTTTTCTGATCCGATGATCAGATATAGTTATAGCACGAGGTGCTCAGTTCAATATCAGATTCAGAGGCATCACGTGACTCATATAGTTTATAGTACGTATTTGCATAGGAAACTCACATGCCTAGGATGTCAAATCCCTATATTCATCAGTCTGTGCAGTATAGTAGGTACCTTCGGATATAGAGTTTTCAGTATAGTTTTCAGATATGATTTTCAGTATTTCAATAGCTATTATATCAACTTTTCAGTTATTTTAGGATCTTCGGATCCAACAACAGTATTTCAGTAAAACAGCTTTTAAAAAGTTATTTTCAATATACAGGCGAAGGCCTAGATATGATTTCAGCATATTTCATAACATGTCATTTTCACTTGACATATACAGCAGAGCATGTTACACATATGATTAATCAGTGAGAAACAGTAAAACCGTAACATTCAGAATACATGAGAATCATTTGACAATACATGACAGAACAACCAGCAAAACAGAGAAATTATCAGATAATCTGATAACTAGTAATACAGACAGAATATGAAATATCAGAAAGAAAAGCCAGTATAGAATATTATTTCTATGTAACAGAATGAACAAGTTTACAGAGTAAACCTATAGCAGAACAATCAAAGATAAAAGATAATGAATATCAGAAAGAAAGCTTAGTGAGTCAAGTTAGAACGCTCGAATTTCTCTTCATTCTAGGTTGTTTACGTATACTCATATACGTATTTATGACCCGGTATGAGGCAGTATCCAATCAGTAATTTAATTAAAAAAGAATATTCTATCATATCAGAATGAACACAGTAAAGATCCTCAGATAAACAGTAAGACAAACTATAAACAAAGTAGAGTCTATTAAGGTAGTAATCAGATTAACAATGAAATAGGAACAGAACAAGAAAACATTAAAGGAAGAAAACAGAGAATAAGATAAAAGAAGAAGCTATTAGGCTACAGAGAACTTAGTTAAGTTCATCCGCTTAGTAGCTAGCCAGATTTGCATCAGCTTAGCGCCTACCCGATGGTAGAAGTAGGAGATGCTTACTGAGTGCCTTGTCACTCATCCCCCTCAGTTTCCTTTCTTGCAGGTTGTTATTTTGGGGAGCTGAGTTCGGAGCACGAGGTGGCTAATGAGTGGGATACAACTTGAGCGGGTCTTCACCCGATATTTTCAGTTAGACATATATGTATGTATGTATGTATTCAGTTTCAGTAGATGGCATGTTGGCTCGCATGCTTATGTTGCTCATGCATATGAGATGTACACTATCAAATTATGTTTTCAGATATTAATCATTAATATTAAAATACAAGTTTTATTAAGGATACTGTACAGTGGGTTTCAGCTTTCCACCACATATATTTTATACACTTCCACATTACATATGTTTTCAGTACAGTTTTGTGTAGGGTTTCCTGTTAGATGTGATGGGTGATGATTTTAAATAGTCAGTAAATAAAATAATACAATATAGTTTTTATATAATAAATAAATAACAGTAGTACAGTGACATCCAGCAGGGGGTCTTACATATGACTTGTTTTGAAAACATAAACTGTACATACATATATGAACCATCAATAATATCTTGACATAGGTAGCCTCAACAGTGTGGCTCTTGGCAAACACAAGAACATAACCTGCATGGAAAGAGATTTAGAATGAGTGATAAGTCACTCAATAAGCAATTTCTTTAACTTAACACATATAACCCTAACTTTGAATTCATATCATTAAGTCTTGTTCTTTGTAGGACCCTTTACTAGATGTCACTGTGCTACTAGTATTTATTTATTATATAAGAAACTATATTATCATATTTTATTTTTTGACTATTTGAAAATCATTATCAGTCACATCTAACAGGAATTCTGACACAACTGTTATATTGAAAACTTATATTGTGCGGAAGTTTATAAATGACGTGTGGTGGGATGCTGAATAAAACTCATACTTTATTATTAAAATTCATATCTAAAAATATAAATGATAATATACATCTTATATGCATGAGCAACATAAAGCATGCGAGCCAACATTATATCTGCTGAAAATTGAATACATACATACATATATACATATATAAAACCAAAAATATCGGATAAGAATCCGCTCGAGCTGTACCCCACTCTCCAGTCATCTTGCGCTCCAAACTCAGCTCTCTAACATAACCTATAAGAAAAAGGAAACTATAGGGGATGAGTGACAAATTACTCAATAAGCATCTCTCACCTTTACCTTCGGGTAGACTCTAAGCTGATCTAATACAACTGGCTGATTGCTAAGCTAATGAACTTAACTAAGTTCTCTGATAATCTAATGGCTTCTTTAACTCTAGCTTAACTTATTACTGAACTTTCTGCTTACGTTCTTTTCTTATCTTCCAACAAACTCTTCTCTAACTTAACTTACTATTCAATATTGTCTCATATTGTGTCGTAAATACGTACATAAGTATACGTAAACAACCCAAAATGAAGAGAAGTCTAAGCGATATAACTTGATTCACTGAGCTCTCTTTCTGAGGTTTATTATTCTGTTCTTTTATCTTGTTATATGCGTTCTAATTCATACTTGTTATGTTTTTCATTTACTATTCTGTTATGGCTTATTCTGTATATATATATATATATATATGTATTACCATTTCTCTATTCTGCTTGCTCATATGTCATGTATGACATGATATGAAGTATGTTGAAATCATGTCTAATAATGCTGAAAATCATAGTTATGCCCTTAGGCCTGTTTACTGACAACATCTTTCTGAAAATTGATTTACTGAAAAAGCTGCTAGGATCCATAAATCCTAAATATATTAAAAAGTTAAATAAAACTATATCTGAAAACTCTATGTATCTAAAGATACCTATTGTGCTGTGTAGACTGATGAATACATGGATTTGACACTCTGACCATGTAAGTCTTTAACTTCTTGACATTCGATCAGTTAACTTAAATCTAAAGCTAAAAATAAACTGATAACTACTAACTACTCATCAGATACACACTAGCGAATACTGATGCTGGCTCCCTCTCTAGCCAGCTTGTAACTCACAGGTGCCCCCTCGTATCCACCCCTAAAATGATGTTCAAATCATCGTATTTTCTAACTTTAAGAACATATGCATTGTAGTGACCCCCGCCACAGGCTTACTATGCACAACTGTTTAAAAATATATATAAATATAAATATATAATATTATACTAAAAATGCGCCTATGATGTAAATCCCTATAAGGAACGAAAACTTAACTGTTGCTCAAAATAATTTAAAAATCTGAATACGGAAGTGAGAAACATAAATATTGTAATAAAATACGAAATAATAATAACTTTTTTGAAATTCCTAGGTGGCTTATGTATATAATCATGCTATACATGCAGAGTAGACTATAGTATAATACACACATATAAATACATGAAGAAAATATAATCAAAGCATGCGAGCCATCACATGCTACTAGCCGCTGAGCCATATCCCTGAAAATATGACAGCTGCATCACTCCTGCTCAATTCCCAACTCACTGACCTGCAAAGAGAAAAGAAGGGAAAGAGGTGAGTGACAAAATCACTCAGTAAGCATTTCCTATCTTTCACACAAACAGGTCATCGAGCACAAGATAATCTCAAGTCTTAAATCTCGTTGTTTTCTGCTTTATAATTTTCTTATTTATTCTTTATTATCTCTTATTTCTTTACTTCTTTTATTTCTAGATTTCAGAGGTTTCATCTGATTTCTATTTAATGTTTTACTTTGTCTTATCTGTTTCTCATGAATGTTGTACATGACATGATATGTATGCTCTGATGTCATGTAAATACTCATTAGTAATAAATTTTGTCCCTTGGGCTTGATTTTCTAAAAACTCATTCCTTTCTGAAATCTCTTTCTGATATAAAACTATGATCCAAAGATCCTGTATATATACATATAGTATAAGTGAAAACTATACTTGAAAGTACTGTATCTGAAAAATATCTCTGCTATGTTGTCAGACTGATGAATAGAGGGATTCGATATTTTGGCCGTGTGAGCTCAAACCTATGATAAAACTACTCATGCACGATCATGTCCTCTCTAGTAGACGATGGTTTCCCTCTCTAGCGGGTGTGCGAACTCACAGGTGCCCCCTCGTATCCACCTCTAACTGATGTCTGAAACGTCAAATATCTATACTTTTAAATCATACTCTTAGATTCTTAGATCCCTTTCTGAAAACATTCTATGTGGTATGTCATGCTCAATGCTTTAGTAATCATACATGATATGCTGTTATATCTTGTTATTCTTAAGTTTCTCGTGCTTAGAATTTGCTTAGGATTGCTTAGGTTTGCTTGTCTTTGCTTTAAATGTGTTTAGAAACTGTTTTCTCAACTTTTCTTAAGGCGCACCGGCGTGCTATGCTTGACACACGGGCGTGTGTGAAGGCACACAGGGCTATGCCAAGTCATGCCCTTGATCGTACTAGCTTCTAGAAAATTTTAACAAACATTGGCCATCCATATGGGTGTGTGGTGCAAATACACGGGCTTGTATCTGAAGATCAAGGTTGTGTACTACACTGCACGGGTGTGTAGCTGTCTCAACACCATCTTATGTCTTGCTTACACGGATGTGTAAAATTAGGATTAGACACACGGGCGTGTGCACTCAGGTACACGAGCATGTATCTGGATTTTTATATGCACACGGGTGTCATGCAAGCCATGTTTCAGGAAGAATTAAGACCACACGGGTGTGCACACTCGGGTGCATGGGTGTGTGCTCAACCCAGATTTTGTAAATGCATCTGGAAACCCAGAAAATCTCACTCAAACTTATTCAAATCTCAACCATTTCTCAATCAAGCTTGTATACATCAAATATACACGTCAATAAACCTTCTCATCTCATTCATTCATCATAAAGCATGCTAAAACTCATGCATTTCTCATAAATTCATACCCAAGCACATAAACATCATACATTTCATAATAATTTCATAAATCATCATACGATATCTCATTTCATCATCAAATCACAGAAACACACATCCACAACATGCAACAATCATCCAAGAAGCTCAAAATCAGAAGAAGCATGTTGTAAACCTAAGTGAAAGAGGTAAAGAAATACTTACCTCTAGCCATTACGTTTGGATCTCTCCCTCTCGAAGCTCCTGGATCTCTAGTTGGAATAATGACTACTGGCTGAACAGATTCTGACCTAGGTTTGCTAGAAATGGAGAAGAGAAGAAGCTAAAGGAAAACATTGAGCGAAAATGTGAGAAAACTAAAGTATTTATCGCACCTCTCACCTGACACACGGGCGTGTGCCCCTCAAAAACTTAAATCTCTCTCTTCTCGTGCTATACATGGAATATTCTTCTCAGAATATCCATGTATAAGCCACGAAAGGCTTTTAAAAGACTCTTCTTCGAAACTACTTTCTATTTGAAAATCTCTCTTTTACCCTTAGTCTCAAAACCTAAAAGACAATTCTACCCCTGGGCTATTACTTGCATGTGGATCACTTGATCCCTTTTTGAAAACACTAAGTTGTCATGTCATGTCATGTAATGCATATCATGCAAGGTAATTTATCATTTCTTTCCTTCTGATTACATTCTGCTTAGATGTACACTTGTAATAGATTTGTTATGTGTGTGTGTATGTGTGTGTATATATGTGTGTGTATGTGTGTGTATATATATATATATATATACACTTACTATTTATGCTATTTATGTAACTTACTAAACTTACTAATAAGTTTTGTGGAAATTGTCTTGTAGACTATTGTATATCTAATGATTTCTGTTCTATATGCTTCTTTATTATTTCTATAACTATCTTCCTGTTTCCATCTGTATTTTGATCATGTTTTGTTATTCAAGCTGTCCTAGTACAACCATTGAGTTTCTTTTAGTTATAACAGTGGAAGTGTAATTCTGGAAGTTTTCCGTTTTAATTCTCTATGTCTCTTTCTTCTTTTTATTTCTTCTTATTCGTAATTTATTGTTTCATTTGTTATTCGACTTAGAATATTTGATATGTTTCTTTATTACTTAAATTCTGCTGAATGATAAGGAAATCTCTTATTTTCACTAGATGTACAAGCATGCACTATCGGATGCATGGTGACTGTCGATAACCAAATCATGACCATTTTCAACCACCTAGTTCCAGAGGAGGCTAGATCTAGCCTTTCTGTTCAGCGGAGGCGACCAAATATAGTTATCTCTATAAGAAACAATAGTCGAAAACAGTCGATGGGACTATGACCAACCATTTTCAACCGTTTCCAATTGTTTTTATTGGCAAAAGTGGTCAGATCTGATCGTTTTCATTGAAATGGGAGACTTGGAACTAGGTGGTTTCGTTATTGGCTGGGGTGGTTACTCTAATTTTTAAAAATTTTTAATATATTTTTTAATTTTTTATATTTATATAAAATTTATTTATTATTTATAAAATTTTAATCTTAAAATGACAAAAACACTTTGAATTGTTATTGTTTACAATTATATTTAATATTAAATTTGATCCAAGGGTCAGATTTTGGGTTCTTAAAACCTGGAGGGCGGGATTTGGCCGCGCCTCAAACTATGTGTGGGAATAAGCGACTTGGCCAAAAATAAAAAATAGAATTGGTCCGCAAACCCTCAACACGTGGTTTCTAAG
>JAJEJH010001289.1:0-32737 GCA_026122585.1 Anacardium occidentale | reverse complement strand
AGTGATGTGGGTGCCTAACAAATTTTCACATCATAGTTAACTCATTGAACCTATCTATTGGGTGGGTACAAATGGTTGTGGCTTTTGTTAGAGATCCACAAAGTCATTCATCTTCATCAATATATTTTTTCTAGGGTAATCCTTGGGTGCTGACTCTATTTAAAAAGCTTTAAGTGGGCCAAAAAGCATTGTGTGTGCTCATTTAGTTTTATTTAGAGAAGCCAAGTAAAAATGGTATTAGTCAAATCAATTTAGCTTAAAAGGTTAAAAACCATTGTCACATCACCCACTTGGGGTAATTCTATCATTATTTGCTCCCTAGTGGCAATCTTGTTAGTGTTCATCCATTAGAGGGTAGTTTTATTTTTGTTTTCCCACTAAGAAAAATTTGTCAATGTTTACCCACTAAAGGTAATTTTGTCCTTATTCACCTACTAGGGGTAATCTTGTTGGTGTATTAGGGGTAATTCTATAAATGTTTTTGTTGGCGTTTACACACTAGGGATAATTCTGTTAATGTTCACCCACTAAGGACAATTTTGTTATTAGTCGCTTACTAGAGACAATTATGCCATTGTTCACCACTAAGGCAATTTTATCATCATGTGCTTACTAGGGATAATTTTGTCATTATTTGCTAAGTAAAGGCAATTATGTCATTATTTGCCTCTGAGAGGCAATTTTGTTATTTTTTGCCTCTTAAGGAAAATCTTGCCATTATTTGCCTACTAGGAGCAATTTTGTTATTATTCACCCGTTAAGAGCAATTTCATTCTTATGCACCCATTAGGGACAATTTTTATCTCAAACCATATCTACTTCACCCATTAGGGGCACCCTTTGTTGCATTATGATTAGGACTTGACCATTATAGAGTCTTCCTTCATCATAGGTTAGATTGTCCATTGTTGTGTTTAGGACTTGGTTGTTACAGAGTCTTTCTCCATTATAAGTTGGATCATCCATTGTTATGTTTAGAACTATCTATTATAGAGTCTTTATATACCATAGGTTAGATCATCCAACGTTATATTTAGGAATAGGCTATTACGAAGTGTTTCTTTACCATAAGATGGGTCATTTATCATTGTGTTTAAGACTTAGTTATTATGGAGTCTTCCTTTGCCATAAGCTAAATAATCTATCATTGTGTTTATGACTTTTTCATTATCGAGTCTTTTTTTATCATAGGTTGGATCATTCATCATTGTGTTTAAAACTTGATATTATAAAGTACTTTTTTGCCATAGGTTTGATCATCCATTGTTAGGTTTAGGAATTAGCTGTTACAAAGTCTTTCTCTACTATAAGTAGAATCTTCCATCATTTTTTAGAATTTGATTGTTATAGAGTCTTTCTTTATCATAGATTGGATGATCCATCATTATGTTTAGGACTTCGCTGTAAAAAAGTCTTTCTTTACTATAGATTAAAATATCCATAGTGGTGTTTAAGACTTGGTTGTTATAAATTCTCTCTATACCATAAGTTGAATCGTTCATCATTATGTTTAGTACTTACCTATTACGAAGTTTTCTTCTATCATAGGCTAGATGGCTAATCATTGTGTTTAGAACTTCTATAGAGTCTTTCTTTGCCATAAGTTGGATCGTCTATCATGGTGTTTTGGATTTGGCCATTATGGGGTATTCCTCTATCATAGGTTGGATCATTTATTATTGTGTTTAGGACTTGACCATTATAGAGTCTTTTTTTGCCATAAATTGGATTGTTTATTGTTGTGTTGAAAACTTGGCTATTATAAAGTCTTTCTTTACCATAGGTTGAGTTATCCATCGTTGTGTTTAGGATTTGACCATTACGGAGTCTTTCTTTACAATAGGTTAGATCATCCATTGTAGTGTTTAGGAATTAAAAATTACGAAGTCTTCCTTAGCCATAGGCTGGATCATTTGTCATTGTGTTTAGAACTTGGTCGATATAGAGTTTTCCTCTACCATAGGTTGGATCTTCTATTGTTATCATGTTTAGGACTTACTTATTACAGAGTTTTCTTCTATTATAAATCATGTGAATTATTATGAATTATCGTATAGGTTATAATAGATTATTATTAAGAAGATCATAGTTACTGAAGACTATCATGGATTACTATAAACTATTATGGACTATTAGGGACTATCATGGATTACTATGTAAATTACCATAGATTACTGTAAACTATTATGGATTGTCATGGACTATAATTGAGAGGACCATGATGATCTTATGAATTACTATAGACTACTATAAACTACCATTAACGGATTATGATGATTTTATGAATTCATTATTTTTTGTTTTATAAATGTTATACCTATTAGTCCAAAACTTACTATATTTTATTTGTGTTTTGATATGTTTTACCTATGTCTCATGCTTCATACCATTTCATTGCATTTTATATGATACACACAAACCTTACAAAGTAAAGGGCAACTATAAACACCTTATTTTGATCCAACTAGATTTTCTTAGATGATGATAGCCTACATGTTTTCCGTATGAAATTTTGAATTAATAACTTAAGCTTTATAGGTTGAGAACGAGTAAGTGAACTTAGTGAGTGTATCCGAGCTTAGCTTTTAAGGCCTATAGAATACCTATTAGGCTTACTTTCCTTAAAAAAGCCTTCATACTAAATTTGAACCTTTTAAAGCCTATTTAGCACTGTCGATAGAGAAAAGGCTTGATCAGTCTACAAGTGGATTCTGTGCATTTGTTGGTAGCTTGGTATGATAAGGGAAAGGTTCAACTTTTTTTCATCCATAGAAAAATGCCTTACTTCTACTAATACTCCTTATGAGTTTGTGCATGACCCTAAAATCTTACATGTGATTAGATTTTATTCCTTTTTTGAATAAATCCAAATTGGATTAGGATACCCTTTAAGAAATTCTAGTTTTACTAAGAAACCTTTTTTAATAGGTCTAGTTTGATTGGGAAAGTCCTAGAAGAGGAGTTAAATTCCAACTAGGGAACTGATCCAAAGGGAAACCTATATAAAGGTTAGGATTCTAGTTTTTTTGGGACTTTCCAATTTTTTTAGGCTAAGGAAAACTTTGCTAAAATTTTTACATGCACCCAAACACATTTTCCTGGGGATTTTAGGGGACATATACTATATAGATTATCTTGGGGATTTTAGTAAAAAGAGACTTTCTCTATCTTCTTGAAGCTAGTGAAGAATTTTCTACAAAAATTCCTGAACACTTTTCTTTTATTTTTTTTATTTTTTGAATACTTTTTTATGGGCTTTTAAGGATATTGGAAAATACTTGTTTTTAGGATTTGGGAAAGACTTAAAGGTTTGAGAGAATCAAGTCCATAAATCCATTATTACCATAGTGTATTGAAGAAGAGAATTAAAGAAGCCAATATCTTGGTAGTATCTTAAGGAGAAAGTTGGGTTAATTGACTAATCTTCTAATTTATTTTACATTTTGCTTATTCAACACTGATCGCAAGAAACCAACTGTAATCTACAGTAGCTCGCGATTGGAGGAATCGGCTATCTAATGTACTACATTTATCTACTATCTTAGATCTTCTGTGGGCAGTGGTTGAATACTTAAAAACTCTTTTTTTACATATTATATTCATGTTTTACTTGAGTCTGTTCATATTATATTATTATATTAGGTCTATCATTATCATACTCCAATATATGTCATGCATGAGTATCTTAAAGAATTCATATGTTTTATAATGCATATGGGTTCAGGATTATTAATACGCATATTTTTATATTTCATAATATGTATGTAAGCTATTGATTTATATGTTATGTAGAAAGGTTGATATGATGATTTTATTGTGGATGATGACTGGGGTTTGGATTTATAATCGTATCTATGAGTCTTTTGTGTTTACATGTATTATATGTTTTGCTTGTTTTGTGTTCAACTCATATACGAATGATTTGTGTTGAACACATAATACTAAAAGTGGTTTGTGGATACGTGCTGGTTGGTGGGTGAATTTTACTAGTATAGCACATCCACTTACCACATTAGAGGCATCCGTAGACAAATGTTGAAGTTGTTTATCTTTATTCGTATCTTGTTTCATTCATCTCATTAATTTATTTTATTATTTCACCAGCGCCACTTACATTTTGTTTTGCAGGATTAAACTATTAATTAAATTATTTTCTTATTTATTATTATCACTATTATTAAACCCTAAAATATTAAATGACTAATTCTAAAGAGGGATGAATAGAATTTTCAAAAACTTATATAAATTTAAGAACTTTTCACCTACAATCAAAGTTAACATATAAATATAAAAAAACCCTAGTAGTTTGTCCAATCAACCCAATCAAATATAAAACATATAAAGAAAATATAAAGCAGTTAAAACAAACAGAGAGAAAGGGATAAAAAGATAAGCTTAACAAATTTTTATAATAGTTCGATGCTTCTCTACAAGCCTCGTACATTCACTCCTATAAGCAACCTTGTTTGAAGCTTGTCTTCACTATCTTTAAACCTAAAAGATATAGTACTTTTGATCCAAGAGATTTCATCTTTCACACTAATTTGATACAATGAATTGTATCATTTACAATAGTTTCACAAGATTTTGCCTAGCCACTAGTTTCACAAGATTATGCACTTAGGTTTTTGGATTACAAAGAAAAATATAAATTTGTCTCTCAAAAGCTAATACAAAAATTAGCTTTAAGATTTTTCTCAAAGAGTATATAACGTAAGTTTAGTAAGAGGAAGTAGAGAAGAATAGAGAGGTAAAAGATATTGGTTTAAGGATTAGTTTTCTAAGCTTCATATCTTCAAATTAGTTGCCTATTATAAAGTTGGAGTGAAAAGAGTTGTTGCAACTGATTTGAGAGTCATTGAAACAAATTTAGGTAGAAAAATGATTATGTGCTCTTGATGCATGATTGTGCTTCTGACATTGAATACAGTTTAATGATCAAATTCTTTATATCATGCTAACCTAGCATAGACATGTGTTTTACACATGTCTATGCATAATACCCCTCATAGTTATCACATAACCAAGAGCTTCCCTTTACACACTTGTGTAAACTTTTCTACACAGGCATACTTCTAATGATGATTGTTTGACACATACATTGGTAGACATACATGAAAGCCTTAGTAGTGTGTCTTCACTTTTTGTGACATGATCATATGCTTGAAAGTTGCATGGTCGTGCATTCTTACATCTTGTTACATGGACACCTACATGACTTAACAACCTCATGTGTTCCTTTATAAGACAGATATGTCATGCTGTAAGACACATACAGTCGTGTCTGGCTAAACCTGTAAAATATAAACTTTTTTTCCTCTTTATTTTGGATTAATACATGCAAGGATAAATTAGATATTTTAACATCAAAATACAAAATGGTCCAACAATCTCCTCAATTTTCATTGATGACAAACTTATATTAAAATATATTTAAGCACAATAACATATCATCTTAAAAGAATATTTATATAAAGCACAAGATGAGAATTTAAAAAAAAAAATTTCATTCAGTCAAATTCAAACAAATTGATATTTCATTTTAACATATCAATATAATTATCATTATTTTTGTGGGAATGTAATTAATGTATTTTAATTATTTGTTTGGGATGTAATGTAATCGTTTTTTGTTCAAATTACTTGTCACATCTTGTGTGTTTAGTATAAGAATCTTGGGAATTTGGTAAAAATATTTTTTGATGAACTACTTTAATATAGGCTAACCTTCAGACTGGATTGTATAGGTACCTAATACCTTTTGACTATCATATATAACTCTTTGAACCCTCCCTTAAAATAGGTGAGGCTGATTTGGGTCCTTCACAAGGAATCCATCTAGTTGTCTGTCTTCACTAATGTATATTTTTTAAGACAATCCTTGGGTGGCGACTCTAAAAAAAACTCTATGATGGGCCAAATACTTATTCACGAGTTTCTCTTGGTTATATTAAGATGACTAAATAAGAGTGGCAAATCCTACTTGATATGGCACAACAAAAACCCGTCACACCATCACTTATATTTAACAATAAATAAGTTGAATTTCATTTAGTTTTAATGTCAGTTTTTAATTTTTTACCTTTAATCTCATATGTTTACGCATGTTATAGTATGCTTGTAACGTGTAAGAGATGGTGAAATATAAGTAATGACATGTCTGATTGTTTCTATTTGATTCTTTGCTTAACTCATTCCTTTTTGTGTTTCACATTTAAGATGGAATAATTTTCCATCAAATGGTGAACTTAAATGTTTCGTTATAAATTCAACAACTTTATCAGTAGATTTTGCAATATCAAATATAATAAAAAACCGATAGATTTTTTTATTTTATATTCAATAAATATGTTAGCTAAGGTTGTATAAATAGTCACACAAGTATGAAGATATTCTAATACTTTAATAAATTTTTTGCATATATACCGATTAGAATTAATTAAATGAGTAGTTATGTAAATATACATTAACTCGTGATTACTAAATGTCTATAAATAAAAAAAAAACATTGAAGTAATATCGTTAAACTCACTTAGTTTATTTATAGTTTTTATTTTTATTAATTCATAATTTCTAAGTATATCATATCTTTATGCTAACCCAAAAATTCTAGTAAAGGTAGGTTGAACATTGTTGTGCATAACATATTCTAATAAAGTATCCTCAGTACAAGAAAAAGGTTAACCAAAGATAACAACATACTCGAACATATAGTCTTACATTACTTGTTGATTGTATATTAAGTACGATATGTCTCTCATAGCGAAACTAGATTAATTACCTAAAGGAGTCTCGCAATTTGCTATTACCCTCTCGAATGTTGTGGTATTTTCCTATAATATTCTTTTATATAGCGACAAAGATGTTTGGTATTCTCTGAGCTAACACATGTTAAACATAAACTATTGTGTTTGCATATTACTTGTCAAACCAATTACCCCTTATAGTTTCTTCACATTAATCAAAATGTGCCTACACCATCAATTTTTGTTTTCTCCTTTTTCTTGGTGGTGTTGCTACAACTGCATGCTCTTGTGATTAGGGGTCATTAAAATATTGATTTTCTTTATTATCAATATAATCAAAAGATTAAACTCATTTGATCTTGTATCCATTTTAACATGAATTAAATAAATATAATAATTTACAAAATATTGAAAAAAAGTGAAAATAAATTAGTCTGAAAATTTGAGAATTAATTAAGAGAGTTGAAAACTTAAAAATTGATATAGAAATATTAAGATTGACAAAGTTAAGAAGAGCGATGAGTAAATTGCTGTATGAAATTATGAATTTTGAAAGAGGGTTTTTATGGTAAATTCAAAAAAAAAATTAGCAAAGAAAGTGTTATGTCAACCCAACAAACTACAAAACCATTACGTGGGAGAGGGGATCTAAAAAACTATTAGAAGTTTCTTACGTTGGGGCCCATAACCTTTGTTATTCTAGTCGTTTCTTTCTTTCATCTCTTCAGTTGGAAACGGTAAACGAAGCGGGGCACCCACTTTTGAAACAAAATGGATACAGAGATTTTAATAAACAAATGGCGTCATTCTAAAGAGAAAAAAATTAATAATAATAATCAGGTTTATTCCGTCAAAAAGTGGACGTTGCCGTTGGGGTATTATTTATTTCAGAATATATTGTTTGACCGTTGTTTTAAAACAAGTAGTTCCACCCCCTAAAACACCTTCAGCCATTTTATTTTTCAATGCATCATCTCGTCACTATCGGCAAACCCTCAATGTGCCTGCATTGCCTTAACCAGAATATTTTAAAATAGGCCAAACCACTAACGCCCGCCCATGGTTTCCTCAATTGACAAGGTCTCTTAAAAAAATTTTTAAAAAATTAAATATTCATTTTATTTTTAATTTTTTTAACATTTTATAATAAATAATTAAAATATTTTTTTATAAAAAATTGAATAATATTAATATTATAATAAATTTTAATGTAAAATAATATTAAAATCAATTTTATTTAAAAAATTTTGAATTAATTTTAAAATTTGTTATTATTATTTTATATTTTAAATATATTTATAAATTTTATTTTATTATTTATTACTTTTTAAATTCTTTTTATTTAAAAAAAACGACTATTTTGATCAATTAAATTTAACGATTATCATTAAATTTAACATTTAATTTTGATCAAAAATAAATATTTGACTTTTAAAAATTTTTTAAAGAACACTTTGTCATTTAAAGAAATTTTAGGTAAGAATTAGTCGATTGGCCTTTAAAATATCTATAATGTGTTATTCTAGAGAATATTTTAACAAATCGATAAAAATGTGTTCCAATGACTATTTTTAATTATATATATCACACTTAAAAGTAAAATGAAAAATTAAAATTAAATAAAAATAAAATCTAAAAATTCAAATAAAAAATAATAAAATTTTAGAAAAAAAGTTAATATATATTTTAAATATTCTCAATAAAAAAGTTAGTTATTTCCTATTTGAACGTGTCAGCTTGATCTCATTTGAGTGTGTCACATATTCTAACTAGGGTTGGATTTAAACTGAACATGTATGGATTCGTTTTTAAATTCGGTTCGAACGAGTCTAAAATGAATCGAATAAATCCGAATACGAACAGGAATACGAACCTGAACTGTAATTTTAAAATTCAGCGAACACGAGCCCAAACACGAACTATGCAAACCGAATATGAACACGAATCCAAACTTAAAATAATAATTTTTTAATTAAATTTTATTAATTATTTGTATTAATTATAATTTTTAATAAATATAAAAACGAATTATACAAATCGAATATGAATACGAGCCAAATACGAACTTAGTTATACAAACCGAACACGAATACGAATTTTACTTAAAAATATTCGACGAATACGAATACGAATACGAATCTGAATCCAAACAGTATGAAACGAGCCCGAATACGAACATATTACTGTTTACATTCGGTTCAACTCGAATCCAACCCTATAATCTATTAAATGATTAACATAACACATAGAAAAACTCAAAATTCATTTTTCTACCTCGAAAAAGACTATGAAATTCCATTAATTTGAAATAAGTATTAACAATAAGATATAATGAATATTAATAATTTTTAAAATAAAACTTTTAAATGATTCAGAAAACTTCTTCATGTAAACAGGTACAATAGGTAATTTCCCCCTTCAAAATACTATTTTTTGGATATATAGGCTTAAAACATGTAATTTAAATCAATAATTTTCTAATTCTCAAGATATTTACCCAAAACAAATTCATATAATAATAGTCAGTTTACCTTACATGTCAACATCAGTGACCAACCACATCCTGCTAAAGGATTGTAATAGTATGAGGGCCTTTAAATATATATTAATCAATAATCCTGAATGCTTCCTAACTTTGAGAAGTATGTCACTTATAATACTTGGTTTATTTTATGCATTCTAATTTACCTACCATTCAATTGAAGGGGTAGGCACATTAAGAGGCCGAATAACAAGTTCCTACTAAAACTTTGATGAAACTTCAAGCTGTCACCTTCTATATTTAAAAAGTGTATTCTTCATTTTTTTGTCAAAGTCGCTTATTAGTTTTAATAGTTCTAACTATTTTGTCACACATGTAATAGGGTTAATATCTTTTATATCTTTGATACTACAAAAAGGATTACAATTCATCCTATCTACGTAATATATACATGTGTGTGTGTGTGTGTGTGTGTGTGTGTGTGTGTGTATATAAAGAAAAATGAATATATATTCTCTTTTCCATTCAAGTTTTTTTTTTCTTGCTTTATTCATTTTTCTCATTTTCTTGGCTGTCAAAAAATATGTAGAATTGAAAGCAAAATCTCCAATGTTTTTCCTTTTTCTTTCAGAAAATCATAGTGGAAAATTATAAAAATTGATGAGCAAACGCTGGTTTGAGTTATTGGCCCCTACTTGAGCCAACAACCATCGACTTGAATTTGATTCTTGGCTTTCCTTTATCATAACATTTCAACACTAGTAATCGTGTGACCTATTTGCTTGTTGTTCAACCATGCACCATAATTGCCTGTAACCCTTTTGCCTAGCCTTTAATATGTTAGGGTGAATGCCCTTTAGCCAATCAAATTTTTGTATATGTAATTATTCATAAATATTAATAAAGACATTTCTATTGTTCATTCATTTTTATGCATGGTTGTGATTATGTTCATTAAGAAGAATATGCCTCTAGATTGGTTTAACTGAGTTAGGGAATCAAATGAAATAATGGTGTTTTTTTCTATATACTCATTAAGACAACTATTCTATAAAACATTCATAGGTCTGACATTATTCTAACATAGAGCATTGATTATCATAATAGAATTATCATAGTGTTGAACGACCCTACTAAAAGGTAACAACAATTTGCACGTACCAAAATTATTGGCTTGCAACTTGGTGTAACACATTGGTGCATATTGTTTATTAGGCATGTTTATTAGATTGACCTAACAAGAAAATTTCATATAGAAGACTTTTTTACCTATGGAAATATCTTATTAATCTAATGAGTGCTTGTGGTCTTTTACCTTGAGGCCACTAGATTGCTCTATATAATAATTGATACAATTTGATGTCATCCAATGTGTCATTATAACAAAGGTAATCATAAAAATGGTAATCGACTATATCAAGATCTATATGTGGGTTATGATGGACCAATATAAGGTTCATCATTCTTGAGTATAAGAGTAATATCCTAAGTAAGCTTATGGATAAGTATATATGATGACATGAATCTATGGCTATACTATGATCAGATTGACATCCAATCCAAGTTGTTGGTTTAGATCAATATTAGGTCATGTAAAGGAGAAACTAAGATAGCTACACTTCTATGTATCAGCCTTAAAGGATATAATATGACGAAATGACTTGTATTATCTGTTAATTATTTGATTAATTAAGCTCAAAGTTGTTTGTTGACATTGTTGGATGGATGGTCATGATGTCATGTTAGACGCCACTCATGGTCTGTGTTTGAATTTGATTTGAACTTAGATATTATCTCTTAGTAGAGACTTTATGGGTCATATACATATAAGGGTTGATTGAACTTTAAAGATAATGGATTTCTTGATCTTAGTGAGAGCAGTATGTGTGAATAAAGATATGATTAACTTAATGAATAAGTATAGATGAAGTTGAAAGTTAAATTATGATTTTGGCCTGGTACACAATTGTGCATCCTTGGTTACACACCTGTATATAGTTGTTAGGTAGAAGTACTTATTAGGTCAAATTTACATAAGTCTAGATTTGGTCAAATTTAGATAGACTTGCCTACATACCCCTGATGCATGGTTGTACATTGTAGCATCCCAGGATTAGAAATACCTTTTAGGCTAAAATTTAGGGTTAGATGAGAGAGTTAGGAATAGATTGAGAGTTAGAAGAGTTTAGGGGTGAGATAGTAAGTTTCTAGAGCTTGTGTGGCTTGCGCATGATTCTCTTTGAGAGGTTTCTTTCATGCGTAGTGCGGGAAATGAAGATTTTTTATTTTCCCTTGTGTATGACCATGCATCATTTGATGCACTCCCGTGCATGCTTGTAGGAGGAGAGAGATGATGAGTTTATAAGTTTTCTCACCAGTCTTTATCCTTTTTTAGCCAAAGTTTCCTTTTATTTTCAGAGAATCCTAACCCAAGAGTTGATTTTCAGTAGCCAGCAACTCTAAATCCAACTAGAGATTGAAGCTATTAGATAGAAAGAGAAGTAGAACAGCCATGGCAAGAGGTGAGTGTTTCCTTGCCTCTTCCTTGAGTTTCCCAACATGTTTGTGAAGTTGAATGTTGTGTGTTTGTGTTCCCAGCATGCTTGTGATTTATGTGACTTGAGTATGTGTTGATATCATGCAAAAGAAAGACTTGTGTTGATTATTTCCACCCATGGATGTGTTTGATGCATATATGTGTGAGAAAATGTGATTATGTGATGATTTGATGCTTGAATTGGGAATGATGTGTTATTGATTAAATTGAAGGGTGACTGAGTGTTGTTTAAAGTGTTCAAAATGTATAGAAGTGTTTAATTACAAATTGATTGTGTGTTGAGCGGGATTCTGTAAGTTTCATGCAAGGTTTGTCGAAGCAGAGTAGGACGCACGCCCGTGATCCTGTGGACGCACGCCCATATGCCTTTACAATTACAGGGTCACGCCCGTGTGCACAAGTTATGCACGACTAATTTGAGCAGGAGGCATGCCTCTGTGCCTGAAGGACACGATTGTGCACTTATATTTTTAGAGAAAAGCAACAGATATTCTAGAAGCTAGCACGACCAGTTGCACGGTTCACGTACGGCCCCGTGTGTCTTCATGCATGCCCGTGTGTTGAATCCTTGATGTTTTGATGATGCTAAAAATATGATTCAATTGCTAATTAATGATAACAATATGCTTAAGTTGCTAATCAATCTCTTGCATGAAGTAATTCATGACAAAGAAGGGAGAAAAAAATTTATTTTTACAGGTTATAGGTCTCGCACGACCGTGTGCTTTTGTAGCACGATCGTGCTTGACCAAAAGGGTCCTCGTGTGTCTAAAACACGGGACTGTGTGCCTGACCGTGCAAGGTTCTGTGATTTCTGGAAGAAAAATCTCAGACCCGTATGGGCGTGCGTCCATGATGCACGATCGTGTGCGTGCACAACACGGGTTACGCACTATCAGTCCAAGCCATGCAATGCGACCGTGTGTAGTCAAATATTTCAAAGGTCAAGGTCACGACCGTGCGTCTTTGAAGCACGACCGTGTGCGTTATTCCTCAAGAGCATGGGAAATGAAGCCATACAAATGAAACCGTGCAACGAGTCAAAGAAAGGAAGTCAACTCACGACCATGAGTGATGAAATATGGAGAACACTACCAAGAGCACTACTAGGAGGTCGTGCAAGGGCTTTAAGGCATACATCTCACACACGACCGTGCGGATATGGCACACGAACGTGTGCTAGCAAAGACTTGCTCGTGTGCTGCCAATGCGCTCATCGTGTAGCCAAGTCATGCAAGCTTCTGGAATTTTTGGAAAAAATCTTGAAGAGCTGTAGCACGACCGTGCATCAAGACCACACGACTATGAAGGGTCGAAGCACGACCGTGCGTCAAGGACACACGACCGTGCACCATTGGCGCTAAGCTTTTAATTCGACCGTTGGGAGTCTGAACGAGCAATAAATGCAGCAAGCACGACCGTGCACTCGAAGAGCATGACCGTGCGTTTGGAAAATTTATTGCAGAGCATACTTTTTCAACCACCTCAACGGATACAAAGCTAGCAAAACGGCTCCTTGCTATTCTAGGCAATGAATGGAGCATAAAAGGAGACTCATTTGAAGTGGAGAATGTTACTGAAACGAATTGCAAAAACTCAAGCCTTACTACTTCACTCCTTGATTGCTATTTCTCTCTAAGCTTATTCATTCATACATTTGAGAGCTTTGTACTTATTTTTGATTTTCAGCCTATTCAGAGGCAACAACAATCAATCTCTTTATCAACATTTCATCTGTAAGAAGGGCGAAATTCCCTTGTGAGAAAAATAATTATATCTTTGGGTGTTGAAGATAGTGAAAACTTCAATCGGGTTTGATTGAAGAAGAGGACGTAGGAGGCTTGTGTTCAAAGCTCCGAACCTCTATAAATTTGGCTGAGCATTTTCTAAACTCTATCTTTTTTTTTATTGTGCATTGTGTTTATTATAGCTTTATTGTGATTTTTGCTTTAGAATTTTTAATAATCCTATTCACCCCCCCTCTAGTATTATTTCTTTAGCTCTTAAGGGTTTTTCACCGTGTGTCTTGCCATGCACGCCCGTGCTCAAGCATAAGTTTTGTGAATGAAGTTAAAATGAAGCATAATGTATGAGAAACCTTTCTAATGGCCATAAAGCATTATATAAAGGTAAAATGAAATAAAATAATGCAGCATAAGCATTGCATAACATGACATACCAAGACATTAGTACGAAAAAGGGATCAAGAGATCTGAACGCATTAGTTATTCAACATTTAAAATCCGATATCTGGATTAAGTGTTTTGGGTGAACTCGAGGGGGCATCTGTGAGATTTCAGCCTTCTGACTGCGATTAGATAGTTTTAGTCTCAGCTTATTAGTTCAAGGACTAATATGTTATATTTCAGCTTTCTAGCATTTCCCTAGACTATTTCAACCCACATGGTCAAGATGTCAAATCCTTGTATTCATCAGTCTGATCAGCACAGCAGACATCTTTGGATACATATAGATTCAGATGCATGCATATTCAGTATGTCTTATAGTATGTACTCAGCATGACATGATACTATGATACCCATTTCATAGCATTAATCATTAATGAAATCAAGAGAAAAAGAATAAGTGAGCAAGCAAAATGTATGAATATTTAGGCCAAGGCCAGGTATGTATTTTGTTTTGTATGCTTGTTTGGGTTGAGGGAAGTAGAGAATGCTTACTGGGTGATTTCATCACTCATTCTTTTCCTTCCTTCCTTTCTTGCAGTAGGTTTGGTACTGGTATGGCGCGAGTGGACCATGGCTGATGGGAGAGGACTCCAGTTAGATTGTTTAGTTGGCCTAGTGGGACTATTTGTATAAATGTTTGTACTCAGATATAATGTATATATGTAAAGTTGTTTTGACCCACTATTTTGTATAAGAGTTTTCAGCTTCCACATGCATATGTATTAAGATTGTAGTAGCTTTTTTTTCATAAAATTCCTATCGCATATACCAAAATTTTCAGTATATTATTTTTATTAATGAAATAAAGAAGCAACAATGGTATGCGCGATAACGGGTCTTGCATGCATGGTGGTGTATAAATAGTTGCCTAGGATATTTATCCTTTAATAGGATATTTATCTATTCCATGATCATTACAAAGTTTGATATGGACAATATGCATGGTCATGCATATGTTGGTCACGATTTATGTATCATGGAAATTAAAGCACATATCTGTGCTTTCAAAGATGCATAATCGTACATGACATCCTTTTTGTAAATATGTTGTCGTTTTCCTCCTTTTCACTCTTTTCTCACTCATAAAAAAATAAATGCCTATGTCCTTCTCACTTCCTAGTTGTGCACCAATTATGCTAGCACCTAAGAGGTGTTTTTAAACCTTTCGAGCTTCATACTCCATATGGATACTACGTGTGTCATCCTATGAGTGCACTAATTATGAAACATCCTATGATTGATTTGTCATGTTTTGTATATATTTTTAGAGCATGATCATAAATAAGGTGAAACAAGTCCTTTGGCCTTATGTAATTTCTTTAGCTGTTCATTTATTAGGCGAACATTTTGGTTGTTGTGTTGTTTGAATGATTGTTAGTTTGGATTTGACTTTGTACTGGGTGGATTGACTACCCAAAAACACGTAAGGGGGAGCCCAATAAAAAAATAGATTTGTTAAATTTAAAAAAATAAAAATGTGGTTTCATCCAAGACAGGTGGGACATGTGGTTTCATCCATATTAGGTGGGAAATATCATACAGCCTTATTAAAATATAGTAATCAATGTCGCGTCATGCTCTCTTATATATGACAGCATAAAATGACTAGTTCAATTGTGCGATCAAATACAAAAATCTAATCGAGCATAGGACGGCACAACAACATAATTAAATACAGAAGAAAACCGTAGAAGTTTGCTTATAAGTACAACTTGGATCCATTTTTTGATGCATTAATACTCAACGAGATACAGATTGATCAAATAAACCAACAGTTGCGTGATGGATACGTTCTACATATCACATGGAGCTCCGACATTGGCCATTGATGACTCTCTCCCTGCAAGATATTTTTTGAAGACTTGGCAAGAACAAGGATTTACAGAGAAACCCAAATCAGTTCTCATCATTTCCGGCCACTGGGAGTCCGATGTTCCCACTGTCAACGTTGTTCAACAAAACGACATCATCTATGACTTCTATGGCTTTCCAAGCAAAATGTATAAGGTACTCCTCTACCCTAATCTTGTCAATAAAGAGAAATTAATAACGAATGAAAATGAAAGGTTGCAAAATATATGTTTAAACACACTATTTATAGGTTTAATTAAGGAAAAAAAAGGAAGAAAATACACCGAATTTACGTGATATATCATTTTCTTTTTAGTTAGAAACTAAATATGATAATTTAGTCTGTAAAATTGTGTATTTAATTCGATAAAAATAGATATGAAGACGACTAAAATCTTAGGGTTACTTGTCTTTTCTCAGTTTTTTTCCTCTTTTTTATATGTATAAAACCCTTATCTATTGAATTATCTTTAAAATTTTTAAGTTATAAATATATAATATAATTACCAATTTTTTTTTTTTTTAATTGAAATGAGAAAAAAAAGTAAGGGAATTTTAAGCGAGAATGGCCAGGGAAAGGGGTCTAACATTGGATATGAGACAAGGATGGGAATTCCCGATTATCCCCACATAGGGTATGAGCTGGAGATGTGAAAAGATTTTAATTTGTCAATTCGAATGCAAAGAGCATCTTGAAACGGATTTTACACCAATAAAAAGGAAAGAAAACCACTTTCAGGGCTTAAACATGTTGGTCCTGTAATCAATTAATTGGCATAAATTATTTAATTTTTTCTCATTTTCAGTTGTCTCATCAAATCTATGCAATTTATAAATTGCCACTATAATCTGCTAAAACTTGCAGCTGAAGTATCCGTCGCCAGCAGCTCCAGAGCTGGCAAAGAGAGTGAAGGAACTGCTGACAGCTTCAGGCTTTAAAGATGTTAAAGAAGATACAAAACGTGGGCTTGACCATGGAGCTTGGATTCCAATGATGCTAATGTATCCAGAGGCTGATATACCAGTGTGCCAACTCTCGGTTCAAACAAACAAAGACGGAACTTATCATTATAATATGGGGAAGGCATTGGCACCTCTTAGAGAGGAAGGAGTCCTCATTATCGGTTCTGGAAGTGCTGTTCATAACCTAAGAGCCATAAGAGCCAGTAGCAATGTTGTTCCTTCATGGGCTCAGGATTTTGATACCTGGCTCAGAGATGCTCTCCTTGAAGGAAGGTAATTGTCAAATGCCTGACACCTTTCTTAATTCAATTATGATATTTTGGAGTATATGATTTTCATCAGCTGAATGATGTGTTTCTTCATAGTGGGTGTCCATAACCATGCGTATCTTCTTAAATAATTTTTCTCTGACGCACAAAAAACAAAAAAAAAGTAATAAATACATAAATAAATAAATAATAATGATCTATAATTATTTAAACGTTCTTCGTTGTTTATATTATGTATAATGGTTTTGATATTAGCATTCAAGTAATAAACAGCTCTACTCTTTTACAGATACGACGATGTTAACCACTATGAAGAGAAGGCACCAAATCCAAAAGTGGCTCATCCTTGGCCAGACCATTTTTTCCCATTGCATGTAGCTATGGGTGCCGCTGGCGAAAACTCAAAAGCACAACTCATTCATAGTAGTTGGCAAGGTGGTACTCTTTCTTATGCCTCCTACAAGTTTACAAAAGCCCCTTAAATTCCTGATATAAAACTGTGTTGTAGCCTCTTCCATACATATTTCTTCTTCATTTCTGAGTTTGTAAAATTCTGTTTTATTGAAAAGATAAAGATTGATATAATAAATCAAGATCCGGTATCTTTGTATCACTGTGAAAATATAGCTTCTTTCTAGATTACAAGAACAATTGGGACTTCATATGTGATTTCTTTTTTATAAATTTTTACGATTCTTCTTTTGGTCATTTGCATTGTATCTTTATAAAACAAAGACTCATACAAGCGGTAGCAAACTTGAATTCGTCTAAGGCAAAGATTGTTCAAAATAAATCAAGTCTCATAATTAGATTGATAATTTTGAATCTTGAGAGCTGTTTGGACTCAAATTATAGTTTGAGGACCAAATAAAACTAATCTTGAAGGAATGGGGTGTGGAAGAGATTGTGCGAAGTTCGTCATATCTGATAAGATAAGATTGAAACTTGAAATGGATACTTAGCTTGGTCGCAACCCTGAATGGTTCATGCATGGTCATGTATTATCTCAAATTGATAAGTATCCATGATGTTTATAGGATCAAATACGAATTAGATTCAAATCATATATGAAATTGACATTTTGGCTTGGTCATAGTTATGCATAGTCCATGATGTTAGGATATGTGCCTTGTAACCAATCAATTATGTATAATTATGTGTATGTTAATAAAAGAAAATTTTGATTGATTATGCATGTGTACTTATAAATATGTTTGAACAATCAATATACCATTAGATTGGTAGAATCAAGCCAAGGGTTTTAGATGACTACTCGTACGTTGCCTATATACTTAAAAAATAGTTATTCTTGAAAATCTCTACGGGCCCAACATTACTTTGTCAAAGGGTATAAGTAATAGTGACAAGACTATTATCGCAATGATCTCACCAAAAGGTGATAAGAATTTACATGTCTCAAAGCTATAATTTTCAATTTGGTATAACATATGGGTGTGTATTATATACTAGACATGTTTACTAGACAAACTCGATAAGAGGATTTTATACAGAGGGTTACTCTTGTACCTACGAAAAAATATCCTTTTAATCTAACAAGTATATACTGTTTTTTGACTTGAGATTATTAGACAATCTAATGCAAGGATTGATATAATTTGACAGTATTAAAAAGACCACCATAACACAATATAATAAAGATGATGATTGGTTGTTTTAAGAACTATATAAAAGCTATGATTGATCAATAAAAGACTCTTCACTTCCTGAGCATTGGAAAAGCTATCTCTGATGAACTTATTAATGGATATTCATTACTATGTAATTTATGGCTACAGTAGGATTGAATTGAAGCATAATTTTAGTTATTTGTTCTAGATGGGGATATATTATGGAATTTTAGAGACCTTAGGGCGAGATTTATGAAAAGAGATGAATTTATGGAATTGCAAAGGGAAAAAGATAATGAACTATCAGTGATTGATAGTTCCAAGTTGTAAAAATTGTTGCAGAAGGATCAATAATTAGCCTATATTCAGTTAGTAGTACCTAAGGTGGCAAAAGTTGAAGTTATGCTACAAGCCATAAAGGGTATCAATGGTGCTAGGAACTAGACCTACTTTTGACTTAACATAATGACATTTTTAAGAAGCAAACTAGTCTACCTCTACCTAACGACCATGATCACCAGATTGTTTTAAAAAAAGATGTTTGTCATAGAAGAACTCTTAGATGAGTTAAGTGGTGTAAGGGTCTTTTCAAAAAGAGACTTAAAATCTAGATATTAGCAGATTAGGATTCATCCATCATCCATTAAGAAGACTGCATTCATCATATATAAGAGGCATTATGAGTTTTTAGTTATGTCTTTTGGGCTAACTAATGCTCTTTCCACATTTCAAGTTTTATGAACTCTATCTTTAAGAGCTATTTGAGGAGGTTTGCATTAGTTTTGTTTGATGATATATTAATATACAACAAAGACATAAATGAGTACTTATAACATATGAAATTGATCTTCCAAACCTTGAGACAAAATCTATTGGTGGTCAAGAGGAACAAATGCTTATCTTGGTGCAAACCAATAACATATCTAGGACATGTTATTATGATAGGAAAGGTAAACATTGATCTTGAAAAATTAGGGTAGTAAGAGATTGGCCAACACTCAAAATTATCAAGCACTTAAAGGGATTCTTACTTCTTTTTGGTTATTACATGAAGTTTGTAAAGGGCTATGGTAATTAATTTGGCCATGCCTCTTATAGATTTGTTGATATAAGTCTGATTACTAGAGTATACCACCATAGGTCTACAAAATTGGAAAGAGAGAACAACTAAATGGTAATCTAAACCCAAGAAGAAGTTTTAAGATATGTAGCCCCAACTCAAAAAGAGAAAGGAAAATGGTCTTTAGCCTTCAAAGAATGAGAACCAACGAAGGGATAAGTGGTAACAAAGGATTAGACAAATGAGGAAATTTTGTTAGGTATTGCAATATAAAAAGAGCAATAATAAGAGAGGTAGAGATGTTTTTCATTACTAATTTTGTGTTATTTAAACAATATTTGTGTAAAGGTTTTGGCAAGGTTTTAGACAATGCATATTGAAGACTATCTTTACTTGTTTTGTTGTGTTCTTTAGGTAAAAAATTACACAATCTGAACAAAACATTTGTTATTTTTGGATTCAATATAGATTTTGATGTTTTATATAAGGAGTTACCACTTTTATCTTCTCTTATCCCTCTCTTTTGTAATTAACACAATTACAACTTCAAGGCTCTTTTCTATTAATATGTGTTGTTGTTATGTTGTTGGATTTTGACATTCTTACTAGTTTATGTGTTAAGAGAAGCAATTGAATATAGGGGAAACTGTGTCAATTATTTTCCAAAAATTACTTTAGCATCTAATAAAGTGGACTAGTTTTCCAGGACTTATAGTTAAGCTATAGATTCAATCGCATTCTATATCTAGGTTCTTATCAAATTAGTATCAAAGTCAACAAACCAAGATATGGTCTCAACAAAAATCAAAGAAATATAAAAAAAGGTTGAAAAAGTGTGTTATGGGTTATTTGAGAGAATGAAGATAGTGGACAATTATATCGAAAAATGATAGGGAAGCTTCACATGATAGATAACCAATTTTATGCATTAGAAAATTACATGTGTAAGTTTGGTAACTTTTAGCTGAAGGAAGCAAAGATAAGGAAAGTGAACATTTAGATCCTTCTCCCACTTTGAATCGTAAATAAACCATCTATTAAGTGAAGCTTAAATCATTGTAGAGGTTTCACTATACAGAAACCATGGTTCACCGAGAACCTCTTGGTTGGTGATTATAACTCTTCTTGTTCACCAAAATAGATCCATATGGATGGATAACAATGATGGAGGGTTATTTTTCCATCAATGAACTAAAGGAAATTAATCGACAATGATGCTCTAGTTGAAGGCAACCACCTTGAATTAGTTGTAATTAGAAAACTTCAATAACCATTATAGGGATGGAGAAAAATGAAAAAAAAAACTACTAACACACTTCAACTCACTGTAGTTTCAAATGTTGAAAAATTAGCTTATTCACTTTTGATTGACATATATGATTGTAATCGAGAAAGTTTTGAAAGGTTGGTGGTGGCTTCTTCAACACTATCAAATGAATGGATGACTAATGATTTTCTAATTGGACTTTGGGAGCATATTGAGGCAGAAGTAAAACTTTTCATGGTAAAAATTTTAGAGGAGGTAATACGATTGATAAACTATGTAAAAGTGAGAAAATGGGCTTTAAGTAGATATAACTCGTATGACACTTACTTGACCTAAAATGACCCTAACCTAATTCTAGATAAAAACTATTATGGCTTAAACCAACCTCCTACCAAAAGCCCACAGCTAGCCTAGTCCTACAATCTCATCTAATCCCAACCCATATATTTAACCTAAACCTTTACATATGGGCCATAACTACTCCTATAATTCTAACCTATAGACAACCTACTAGCTTTTCAACCTAACCCTTTGTAAACTCAATCCAAACAACAAATCAACCCATAGACTCTATAAATCATACAATACAAATACCAACCAACCCAACCCACTTCTAATTTACTCTTTCTAACTCAAACACCACTTTTTATTCTTCTATTCATGTATATACCAGCTCTATTCAATGAAACTCCTAATCAATTGGCTACTACCTAAGGATGACATCATGTTATTGAAATGATATGATCAATTGCTAACCTATTTACCTTATTAGCAGTTGACACTAAGAAAAAATGGCTAAGGGTTGTGTTACAAATGTAAACAAAAATACACCTTTAACCACCCTTTTCGATTCAAACAACTCTACTTAGTGTTCTATAAGGAAAAGGGTGATAAAGATGAATTTTCAATTGACAACAATGATAAAAAAACCTTGACAACATTAGACCAATCATTGGAGTTATTTTATAATTCGATGGTTAGCCTCGACATGACAAAAACATTAAAAATTCATGGCCTTCTACATGTCATATCAGTGATAGATTCTGGAGTAACCTGTAACTTTGTTTCCTAGCCACTAGTCAATTAGCTACAACTTCTAGTAATTAGAAAAACAATTCATGTAATGTTAGGGACAAGAATAATAGAAAAGGGCATATGGAAATTGTAAGAATGTGAAGTTGAAGTTGGTTGCAACTGAATTTTATCATGACTTTTTCACTTTACCCTTTGGGAGTATGGATGTAATATTAAGGGTTGACTGGTTAATAACTCCAAAAGGGATACGTAGTCATTAGTTTATTTCAAACATGTAATTTGAGTGGTTTGCATAGTCGATTCCATTACTAAGGGGCCTATCTATAACAACACTAGAGACTATTCAAAAGGATGTGGACTGCCATTCAGAAAGAAAGTGATAGGTTATGGATTAAGTTTGTCAGATTTGAAGGGAAAATAAATTTTGAATCATATCTTTCTAATCCTAATGTTAGGGAGATCCTTAAGAGATACCAATATTTATTTAGAGAGTTAGATAGCTTACTATTGTGGTGTTATCATAGTCACACCATTCACCTGCTACTCAAAGCTTAGCCACCAAATATTTGACCATATAGAAATCCTTATCATCAAAAAAAAAAAAAAAAAAAAAGTCAAATGAATAGTTCAAGAAATGTTGCAAGTTAGGATCATTTGACCCAACATGTACATTCTCTAACTTGATTTTGCTAGTTTAGAAAAAAGAAGAAGGCTAGTGATTCTATGTCAACTACTAGGCACTAAATAAGCTCTCCATATCAGATAAATACCCTATCTCAACTATTAATGAATTAGCTTTATCTATTATGTTAGTAAGATCGATTTGAAATCAAGTTAACATAAAATTCGGGTTTTACAGGTCGATGTCAAGAAAATAGCCTTTTAGACCTACAAAAAATATTATATATTTCTAGTAATACCTTTCATGTTTTCAAATGCCCTAATCACATTTCAAGCCTTAGTAAATAATATCTTTCAAGACTATCCGATAAGGTTCATACTAGTTTTTTTTTGTTTGTTTATGTTATAAAAAAACCCTTATCACTTACACCATTTGGAAACAACTTTGAAATTATTGACAAAAATTAGTTTATGTTGAATAAAAAGAAATGCTCTTTTATAGTAACTAGATTGAAGTATCTAGGTCATCTTATTTCAGACAAAAAAGTATAGGTAAATCCACATAGAAGATTTGACACATGGTCGAATGGCTTTTACGACTAGATGTTAAAGAGTTAAAGGGATTTCTGGGTCTTATAACTTACTATAAGTAGTTTGTTCATAGTTATAGTGCTTTTTTCACCCTTAACATAGTTACTTAAAAAGAATTCATTTAATTGGTTAGAAGAGGCTACTGTTGTTTTTTATGAATTAAAACGAGTAATGACTATCGTCTTGATACTTGCTATGTCAAACTTTACTAAGGAATTTATGGTGGAGTCAAATGTCTCAACTAGTGGATTAGGGGCATTTCTTATGCATGAGGGTAGATTGATCTCTTTCATTAGTCAAGCTTTAAATTCTCGAGGTCAAGCAAAATCAATCTATGAGAAAGAGTTGATGGTATAGTTTTAGCATTACAAAAATGATGACATTATTTGTTAGGCCCACATTTTGTCATTCGTATTGATAAAAATGTTTGAGGTATTTGATGGGTTAGACACTCAATAGTGGAGATCAACAAAAGTAGGTTATAAAGCTCTAGGGTTTTAGTTTTGAAATACAATATCAAAGGCGACAAATAGATTGCCTAATCGCATAACCATATTATAGAAAATATTAGTGAGTCATTGGGTTGATGCCTTTATCATGGATAGAGAGATGATAAGTATTATAGAGGTAATATTAGGGATATTACTCAAGATTTCAAATCACCCACACTTTAACATGAATAACGGTACACTCTTGTATAAGAGACAGTTAATATTTACAACAAAATCAACCTTTATCCAAAGGACTTTGTTTGAGTTATATGCCATATCATGCAAGGTTCCTTAGGACCTATAAAAGAATTGCTATAGTGTTTTATTGACTGAGTATCAATAAGGCTATTAAAGATTATGTTACAAGCTATGAAATATGTCAACGAAACAAGCATCAAGCTATGAGCCCAATAGGATTAGTACAGTCCCTTCAAATCCCCAAAAATGTTTGGAAGGATACTTCTATAAACTTTTTTAGAAGTTTATTGTAAACTAAAATGAGAGACACCATCTTGGTTGTAGTGGACCACCTTACAAAATTTAATCATTTTTTTCCCTTATTGTACCCTTATACTACTAAGAATGTGGTTGATGTCTTTAGTAAAGAGATCTTTCGATTGTATCGATATCCTCACTCTATTATCTCAATTAGGGATTGCCTTTTTATGACCTTGTTTTGGTCAACCTATTTTGTTCGGTGGGTACTCTTTTGAAGTTTGACAATGCCTATCACCTATAAACTAATGGTTAGACCGAGTTAGTCAATCAAAGTTTAGAAACTTATTTTTGTTATTTTAGTGGTTAACACCCTGATGATTAGACTCAATGGTTTCCTTAGGTTAAATATTGGTATAATACCATCTTTTCATAGTACTACGTGGAATGACTCCTTTTTAGACATTGTATTGGAGAGATCTACCTATGTTACTTCGATGGGGGATAACTATTACTAAAATAAATGATGTCAACCTTAGTTCTTCAAGAATGAGATCAAATGTCAACCAAATTGAAAAAAGTAGTAAACTCGAGCACAAGAATGAATAAAGTAACACACAAATTTGAAAAGAAAAGAAGTATAATTTTCCTTAGTTGATTCCTTAAGCTTCAACTATATTGATTTAAGAATTTGGCTTGATGACCCCTATACTATTTTACAAAAAAATTGGTTTAATAGCTTAGCAATTGGATGTTGTACCCTTGATATTTTGATAATAATAAAAATATGTTTAAATGACTAATTTACCCTTAACATGATTTAATTCATGGCAAAGAGAGTAAAAAGTTTATTTTTGTAAGTTTCGGGCACTACATGACTGTGTGTTTATTGACCATGATCGTACATAGTTTTATTTTAACTCGTGTCTCAAAAACATAGGATAGTGTCTATAACCACGTTAGAGCCTATGATCTTTTGAGAAAAATGTTAGGTCTAATAAGTTCGTTTTAGAGTATAACACAATCTTGTTTGTAAATTTCAGGTTTAACACGCCCATCTTAATCGTGTAACCTTATCATGTTGAGTCAAAGGAGCAAAAGTTAAATACACGACTATGTCCAAATAAGACATATGATTATGTAATATTAATTACAAAGAAACACAAGTTCTTTAGTCATGTAACCTTGTCATGCTAAGCAAAAAGGTCAAAGGTCAAATACTCCACCATGTTTACGATTAACACATAATTATGCATTCTACCTTATGAAGAGACACGACATCTAAGAACATATAGTCTCATCATATGAGATGGTCAAGGTGCTCTAGTCAATGCACAATTGTGCATAAAGTTATTGTATGAGCATGCAAGTGAAGAATCAAAAGGTATACTATCAAGTTGATCATGCAAAAGCCTATTAGATACAATTCACAAAGCATGGCCTTACAACTGAGGCACACAACTATGCACACACAAAATAGACATCATATGTGTCTTGTATGCTAATAGTGCTCAGATCCTTTACAAGCTTCTAGAATTTAAAGAGACATACATGAATAAATGAAGTACGACCGTGCACATTTAATAGATGTTATAAATTTCACTTTTAAAAGTCTATCCGAGGCAATAAATAAAGTAAGCATGATCATACAATCGATGGACATGATCGTACACTTGGAAATTTTATTACAACAACATTCTGTTCACCTATCAACAGATACAAATTGAGGGCAATGACTCTTTTTTGTTTTTATAAAATCTTCAATATAAAAGAAAGCCATTTTGAAGTGAGAAATGTTAGAAACTAATTACATATCCAAGCTTATTCTTTCTCACTAAGCTCATATTTGTTCTATCTTTGAAAAAGTTGTTCTTTAACCTTTTGTATCAGTCTATTCAAAGGCAATCTTACACAAAACTACTTGTGTTCAAACACAAAGTGTAAAAAAGGTGAAATTTCCTTATATAAAAAACTATTGTATCTTTAGGTATTTAAAGATAATGAAAACTTTAATCGACTTTGATTGAGGAAGAGGACGTAAGAGGCTTATGTTTAAAACTTTGAACCTCTATAAACTAGTTGAGCAAACTTTTCTTCCTTTAACGTTTCAACTAATTGCATTCTTAATTGTTTATGTGTTAATTATTGTTTTATTTGTTATAAATATTGTGCTTAGATTTTTAATTGAAGAATTTGTTTGAAAATCTTATTCACTCCCCTCTAGAATTTTTTTCCTAACCAAATGGTTTTTCAATTAATATTAGAGTTTAAACTCTAATGTTTTATAAAATTTAACAATTTTTAAAAGTGGAATGATCTTTATTAAAATGGCTAGTACTTTAACACTTGTTTTTAGTGAGGGGTAATACACAACTAGACTACCATTGTTTTGTAGAGTAAATTATACCTAATGGAAAATTTGGATGAGATTGCACATTAGAACAATTAATTATAAACTGCAGAAAATTGTTGAACATGGAGACTTAGTGCTTACAGATCCTAGGACAGTGCAAACTCAGATAGGTTGGGAACCATAAAAGAGTATCAAAACCAATTTGAAAGAATTTTATCTAAAGTTGTTAATCTTATAGATAAACAAAAAGTAAAGTGTTTAGTTAGTAGGCTTAAGTATTACATAAAAATTGAGGTAAAGGCGTATCAACCTCTAGGTCATTTTACAACAAATGGACTTGCAAAAGTTTATGAGAGAAAAAACCAACCAGGCCATTGTGGACTTATGCAAGATTCAATAGGTCAATGACTTAGAACATGACTATCTTAAGCTCAAACCATACCACTAAGCTAATTGAGACCTAATTGGACATAGATTACCTAGGACCCATAAAGTACACAGTCTATATCCAAAAATCAACTCTTGTCCATGAGGTTAAAATCTCCAATGCAATAAACTTTTCCTTATTTAATCATGCAAACACTCCCCCCAATATTTGTTGTTTCACACCCTTTGATTTATAACAATGACATCGTCAAAAGCTTTGTTTTTAGTATGACAAACCATGTACCTCAAACCATGATTGCAAAAACTCTTTCATAGTAAGGTTGAACAAAATGATGATAAGATTCCAAAGGAAGAACTAAAAGACATTATCAAAGACGATGTAAATAAGTTTGAAATCTCTTTACATGCTCTTATAGGAGTTTCAATACCTTAAACCATAGAGATTTCAATGTGAATTAGAGGAAAGGTAGTCATATTTTTGGTAGATTTGAGATAAACTCATAAATTTCTCTATGAACAAGTCACTCACCAACTAAAAATCCCATTTGAAAGTAAGGAATCTATAAAGGTGATAGTAGCTAATGCAAAAAATTAGATAGTGTTAGATTATGTAAAAAAGTTAAAATTAGCTATAGAGTACACTCTTCAAAGTTAACCTCTTCCTATTGCCTTTAGAAGGTTATGGGGTAGTTTTGAAAGCCTAATGGTCACAAATATTAAGGACCATTTGATAAATGCAAATACAATTCAAATTTAAATGTAAAGTCATTTAATTACAAGGATTCAAGAAAATTGAAGCCCAACTGGTGAAAAAAAAGGTGATTAAGAAGACTTTACAACAAAATTAAGGGAGAGGTGTCTTACTTCATATTTCTATAATCAAAGAAAATCATAAGCTAGATGAATAGATGAAACAATATAATATACAAAAGGAATTTTCCAAAGTATTTAGTAAAGTAAGAGGACTTCCACCATCATGTGATCAAGATCACTAAATTCCTTTAAAACCAATGAGCAAACCAGCAAGTGTATGACCAATTAGGTATCTATATTTTAAAAAACTAGAAATTGAAAAGATAATGATAGAAATATTGGAACAAGGGATCATTCACCTAAGCCAAAGTCTTTTTCCATCTCCAATCCTTTTAGTGAAGAAACATATCGACACATGGAGATTTGGTGTCGATTATGGGGCTCTAAATAAATTGATGGTAAAAGATAATTTGTTGGAAATAAATTTGATTAAATATGACTGATAAAATTGAGGTGTTACTTTGAGAATAGAAAAGTCATTTCAAGAATCTAAAAGTCATTTCAAGAATTGAAAAGTCATTGCATAAATCAAAGAGTTGTTTACAATTTTGATAAAAGCTACATTTTAATCTTGAATATTATTTGTGTATTTTTGAATTCTAAAAGTTTTTTACAAGTCATCTAGAATTTTCCTTATACTAATATAAATAGTCATATACTTTTGTTATATTTACATATAAGAATTCAAGTTTGTGAGTTTTAAGTTTTTCAATTCCTCACCCTTCTTTTTATAAGTTTGTGTGTGGGTGCTCACTTAGCTTCTAAAAAAATGGTATCGAAGCTTTTGGTTGAGAAAAATGACATCAAAAGGAACTTTATTTTCCTTCAATACCCACAACTCAGTAATCACAACTATAAGAATTGGGCACTTAAGACGAAAGCAATTTTTGGTTCACAAGAAGTATAAGATGCTATTGACAAAAGCTATAAAGAGCCTAAAGATGGAGCAATGTTGAAATAAGCCCAGAAGGATGCTTTGGAGAAAGAAAAGGAAAAAAAAGATCAAGTTACACTTACTATCATCCATTAAGGTTTAGATGAGGACATGTTTGAAAAGATTACTAATGAGATGAAATCTAAGAAAACATAGGATACTATTCAAAACTTTACTATGAGATTAGATAAAGTGAAAATGTTTATCTTTAAACTCTAAGGGTTGAGTTTGAATACCTGTTTATGAAAGAGAATGAATTTATCTCGAATTACTTCACAAAAAGTCCGGGCAATGGTAAATCCAATGAAGAGATTTGACAAGAATATAGAAGATGTTTGTGTAATTGAGAAGACCTTTCATTCTGTTAGCATGAAATTCAACCATATGATGTTGGTAATTGAAGAGTCTAAAGACTTTGATACCATGTCTATTGATGAATTGAATAGATCATTACAAGTGCATAAAGAAAGAATAAACTATAGTAAGCAATAACATATAAAGCAACTTTTCCAAACAAAGTTTTTTTTTAAGTCAAAGGGAGATTCTTTCGTTAGAAGTGGTAAAGGCCAATCATGTGTAAAATGTCATAGACACGAAGTTAGTAATAGACAACCAAGAAAGAAAAAAAAGTAAAAGTCTTCAAATGAGAGTAGGAATTAATCTTCCTTCCATAAACATGGAAAAGGAAGAGGAAGAGGCAACTATGGAGGATTCAATGAATGAATAAATGATAAGTCATAAATTGAATGCTATTCTTATGGCAGTCGTAGTCATTACTCTTAGGAATGCCAAAAGAATGAAGAAGTAGTAAAACTTGTGAAACATAATGAAGATGAGATACATCCATCATTGTTTGTTTCATCAAATGAGGAACCCACAAGTAGAAAAAATGTTTGGCACTTAGGTAATGTGGCCAATAATCATAAGACAGGTGATGAGAGCAAACTTTTAACTTAGATAAAGTGTGATGGGCCATGTCTACTTTGGAGACAATACAAAGGTAGAGATTAAAGGTAAAGGTGTAGTTTTTTTTAGATAAGAGGTAAAGGTCATAAAATTCTTTATGATGTATATTACATTCCTAAGTTGAAAAGTAATAGTTTAAGTATTCGTCAATTATTAGAGCATGACCGTATAATTAAAATAAAAGGTTAATATCTTTGGCTTAAAGATCAAAATGTTAATCTCATTTCTAAGATAACTATGACAAAAAATCAGATGTCCTTGTTAAATTGAAAGATTATTAGAGCCATGTGCTTGAAGACTTGTGTTCAAGATTCATCTTGGATTTGGCATTTAAGACTTGGCCATCTTAATTTTAGAGCATTCAACTTATTCATAATCATTATGTGAGGCTTCTTTACTTAGCAAGCATTTAAGGGATAGTTTCCCAAAGTAATCAATTTCAAGATCTACTAAGCCATGCCAACTTATTTATGCTGATGTTTATGGTCTAATCAAACCACAACCTCTTGGTAAAAGCTTTTACTTTTTGCTTTTTATTAATGATTATAGTAGAAAGACTTAGATATATTTTTTAAAATAAAAATTTGATACTTTTAATACATTTAAGCAGTTTAAAGCTTTTATTGAAAAAGAGAGTAGATACAAGATCAAGACATTAAAAACTGATAGAAGAGGTGAATTCACTTTCAAATAATTCAAACATTTTTGTGAGTTTCATGGAATTCGCAAGTTTTTTACTATTTTTAGATCACCTTAAAAAATTGGAATAGCTAAAAGAAAGAATTGAACTATTCTTGACATGACTAGGACTATGCACAAAAGAAAGAATATGCCAAAAGAGTTTTAGAGTGAAGTTGTTGCAACTACAATTGGTGTCTAATGAAAATCTTGAAGGATATGACACCTTAGGAGGTAACGAGTGGATTGAAGCCAAGTAAGTCACACTTAAGGCTCTTTGGATCTATTGCTTATGTCCATGTTCCTGAACAAGAAAGATCTAAGCTTGATGATAAAAGCATAAAACTACTTTATATTGGCTATGATAAGAATTCTAAAGGTTATAGACTATTCAATCCAATTAATGAAAAAATCATGATCAGTAGAGATGTCAAGTTTGATAAACAAGCTTTATAGGATTGGAGTTTTAAAAAAGATGAATTCTATGGTTTTCTTCCATATTTTAAAGATAAAGAGCCAATGAACCAAGAAATTTAGGGTGATGTTACTCTTTCTAACTTATCAGCTCCTTATAATATTTCATCCTTATCCACACCATCATCAAATGAAGGTCCTCGTAGATATCAAAGTCTAACTAATATTTATGATGAAACTAAAAGGTTAAATTACGTAAACCTTTTTTTTTTTGTTTTTTGATATTGAACCTTTGGCCTTTGAAGAAGTTATAAAAGATAAGAGATACAGTCAATCTATGGATGAAAAGATTTGGTCTATTGAGAAGAATAGTACTTGGGAGCTCATAGGACTTCTAAGTGGTCATCAAGTTATTGGAGTTAAGTGAGCATATAAGGCCGAGAAAAATACTGAGGGAGAAGTAGAACGGTATAAAATAAGACTTGTTGCTAAAGGGTACAAGCAAGGACAAGTTATTGATTATAAAGAGGTATTTTCACCCGTTGCTTGCTTTGAGACAATTAGATTTTTTATTTCTATGGCTACACAAAACCATTGGATGATTTACCAATTACATGTGAAGTCTGCTTTTTTCAATAACTATTTAAAGGAAGAAGTCTATGTTGAACAATCAATGTGATATGTTGTTGATGGGCATGAAAACAAAGTTTTAAGGTTGAAAAAGGCTTTATAGGGGCTTAAACAAGCTCTGAAAGCTTGGAATAGCCATATTGATAACTATTTTCAAGAAAATGGCTTCACTAGATGCATGCATGAATATGTTATTTATGTTAAAAAGAAAAATGAAGATATTTTTTTGTTTGCATCTATGCAGATGATCTTGACTTCACAGGAAATAATCCAAAGATGTTTGAAGATTCCAAAAAGGCTATGGCACATGAATTTAAGATGAATAATATGGAACTAAAGTCTTACACAGGAAATAATCCAATGTGGGGATTTTCATCTCACAAGAAGGCTATGCAAAGGAAATTCTTAAAAAGTTTAATATGATGAATTGAAACTCAATTAGTACTCATATGGAGTGTGGAATAAAGCTAACTAAGATATATGAAGATGAAGAAAAGATGGATCCAACTTTATTCAAGAGTTTAGTGGGGAGTTTAAGGTACTTGACTTGTACAAGACCAGACATCATATATTCAGTTGGGTTAGTAACTTGTTTTGTGGAAAACCCTTTTGAATCATATATGAAGGCAACCAAGAGACTACTACACTATTTAAAAGGTACTCTTGATTATAGAATTTTTTTATTCATCTTCAAATGAGTAAAAGTTGATGGGTTATTACGATAGTGATTTTGCTAAAGATGTTGGCGGTAGGAAAAGTACTATTAGATTTGTGTTTTTCTAAGGAAATAATGCAATTTCATAGTGTTTAAAGACACAGCCTATTGTTACATTATCTTCATGTGAATCTAAGTATATTATTGTAACATCTTATGCTTGTCATCCTATTTGGCTAAGGGAATTATTGAAGGAACTTTTCTTAGAGCAAAAGGAGCTATTAAGGTGAAGATCAACAATAAGTTAGCTATGGCTTTGGCCAAAAATCTAATATTTCATGATTGAAGCAAAAACATTGATGCGAGGTTTTATTTCATTCATTAATCAATTATAAGAAAGGAAATTGACTTGAAGTATATTAAATCTCTTCATCAAGTTGCTAATATTTTTACCAAGGCTTTTAATTATGATTATTTCCAAAATCTAAGGATGATGTTTAGAATCATTAAGGAATCAAGTTTAAGAGGGAGTGTTGGAAATAAACTTGATTAAATATGGTTGATAAACTTGAGGAGTTTGAGAATAAAAAAGTCATTTCAAGAATTAAAAGTTATTTCAATAATTAAAAAGTCATTGCAAGAATCAAAGAGATGTTTGCAACTTTGATAAAAAACTACACATTGATCTAGAATATTATTCATGTGTTTGTGAATTCTAAAAG
>JAJEJH010001288.1:0-32750 GCA_026122585.1 Anacardium occidentale | reverse complement strand
AGCAGTCTAGATCGACAATTACCAAGGTCTATTCCAGAGATATTTTTCAATGCCGATGGTCGAGATTTGCTTTATATAGATGGTTCAAGCTATCAGTTAAATTTTCTTGTACAAAAACAAATATATAAGAAAATTCTTGTGAGGTTTTTTCAATATTTTCGCAAATACTTTTTCTATTCTAATCCTGGGTATCAATAGTCTCTTAAGAGAAACGGTATGAAAATCCATGAGTCAAGTAGGTGAAGTTGATGTTACATTGCATATATATGCGATTTAATTTATATGGCGCCACCATAATGTTATACCAATTATCATAGATTCCTTGACTACTGTGCTCATTAGACCCAGACAATGATGTAAAGTAATATACATTCTCATGATTTATTATTTCATACTTCATGAAAGGTTCAATTTTTCTTCTACTGAAAGCCAATAATGTTCATAGATTCCTGATTATAATATTAGGTAAGTCAAATAATGTCAGTAATCTTCGGTAATAATAATAAAATTGACTCAGCTCGATCTTCGGTCATCGTTTGAATTGTTCCTTTATTCGCTCTCCTAGGTTATAAAAAATGGGATGAGACGTCCATATGAAGTAATCTAATTGTTCAGTCATCTCTTTTGACCGGCAACTATCGTTTTTCTGTAAAATTCCTCTTCCCTGAACATCTTAATTATTTTAAGAACAAAATTCTTGAAACTTTTAGACAAAAACTTTAGATAGGGTTTTTCCTTTTAACATTGTTTGACAAGAAAAAAAATTGACCCTCCAAAAAAAAAAAAGAGGGAAAAACAAATATACAGTTAAGAATTTTCATATAATAATCCATTAATCGTATTTGATAAATCTTTTAAATTATGTAGTCAAATATATGTAGTTTACTAAAGGCTTTATATAAATTTTTTTGTGGTCAATAATTTTAACAAAAAAACAATGAGTAATTGAGCATTCAATCTCTCAGTGTGCTAGCCGTCATATGACTACGTCCAAATAAACTGCAAACATTTATATTACAAATTTTGAAAGGAACTTGTGAAAAACAGTTAATCTCGAACATATTTTAGTCCAACTCTTCTGTTTTTCTTCTTAAATCATTGATGAAACAAGAATCCCCGAATTTATCTAAAAATATTTTTAAGACAGTTTTATTCCAGTCATTGATAGATTTTCACAATATTGAGATTCTAACTTAGTATACACAATATCATTCAATAAAATTAGTTTGAGATATACTTTTCTTATAGCAATAACCAACATATATATATATATATATATATATATACATATGTGTCTGTGTCTGTGTCTGTCTGTGTCTGTGTCTGTGCTTGATGTTAACAGTAGGTGAAAAAGGAAGGAGGGAAAATTAGAAAGCTTAATAAAATAATTCATTCATTTTATCTAGACCACCTAGGCTTTTTTGCTTTTAATGCTCTCTCTCTCTCTGTCTCTCTCTCTTTTAAAGAATAGTAAGCTCGTCGTTAAGTGTGATTTTGTAAGTACGTACACTTTTCATCCGGTTTGATGAGAACAAATTAAGAGAAGCTAACAATCTTACAAATAACTTCATTTAAGTCCTAGGGAATATTTAAAATAAACAATATTGCAATTACTAGGATCATATACAGAGTTATATAAACAAAAAGATATGATACTATTGTACTGCTTATTGTTCACTATCATTAATGAGTATTTATTAAATAGATTTTTTATACAAATTTATCCAGTTATATTCTAATACGTCAGGGTGTAGGAACCATTTTTTGTGTAAGATCTTTATTATTCATATAAAATAAACAGAATAATAATGATAAAAGAAACTCCATAAATTAGGCAGGTTACGTTGTCGCTTAGTGTTGATTGGTGGAATTAAATACGATCAGAGACACACACACTGATTACATTTGTTGGATTTGGTGAAAAGACAAAAATCCACCCATAATTTTTTTAAATTTAAATATTCATTCGATTATTAAAATTAATAATTAAAAAATTATTTTTATATTTTTAATAAAAAATTTTAAAATTAATAAAATAAATTTTTATAAAATAGCCAAAATAAATTATAAACAAATATAAAAAATATAAAAATTAAAATTAAAATTAAAAAAACAACCACTGTTGTTAGTTATGGTTATTGATGATCAAACTAGAAGATTGAAAATGACATCCTAATTCACAGGTCTACTATATTTGATTGTCTTGTTTGGAGAAGATGATCAAACCTGATTGTTTTCGCTATCAAATATGATTGAAAATGATCGATTTTAACTCTATCAACTATTTCTGGTTATGGTTTAACCACTTTAGCCAAAAAATGAGAAGTTTAATTTGACCTCTTCTACTAAATAAAATGATTATATCTAATCGTCTTATGAATTCAGAGACTATTTTTGACCTCCTAATTCGATTATTGACAATCAATACCATTAACAATGGTAGCTATTGTTTTAGTTAATTTTTAATATTTTATATTTTTTAAAAATTTTATATTTTTATTTAAAATTAAATTATATTTTTATTATATTTATTTTTTTGTAAAAAAAATAATTTAATTATTTTATCAAAAGAGTTTAAAAAATATATAAAACATAATGAATAATTGTTTGAGTTTAACAAAATTAGAGCATAAAATTTTGTCTCTCCAACAAACCTTTGGGAAAAAGTCCTTTGGCCTTTTATTGAAACAGCTGTTGGCCATATTATTTTATCCTTGTTACAAGGCATTTCTTCGACCACAAAAAAATTTTAATTTTCTCTTTATTGCAAATTTTCCGTCTTTTTTTTTTTTTCGGGGCCGATAATTTGTTGAGTGGCAAGCCAGCGAGACTCAATCAGTAAGAATGGTCTAGGACAAAATTTGACACGACTGTTATCTTTTGAATTTTCTTTTTACTAGCCGACACTAAATTTGTCACGTCTTGAGGTGTGGACTCCACTGAAAAAGAAAAAAAAGCAGAACTCCAGAAATCGATCATCGAGCAAGCCAAAATTTCTACCCTACCTAGTGATAATGAACCACAGACGGATGCCAATTACTAGTGGTTATCACATCCGATATGTTTGCCTTATGATCATATTAATATTACATAGATAAATTTATTAATTTTTATCTATTTTTAAAATTATTTAAGTGAATGTAATTGCATATAATTTGCATACTTTGAATTTTTAATACCGTCCAAATACCATTTCATGTTGCTTAAAATTTATTATATGTAGTATTTGCAGCAGATTCCTACCACAGCTAGGAGGTTTCTTCCTTTCTTTATTGTTGTCCATATAATTTAAAAAGTTTGAGTTACTTCTTTTAGTTGAATTATTCAGTTTTCCAACTTCCTGACTGTTCAATTAAATTCAAAATTTATCAAGGTATGTCACCTCTGTGTATGTCATATCATATATTATTTATTTTTAGACTTATTTAGTTTTATCTATTTTTAGTAATTATTTAACTAAATATTTTTATTTTATTTTCATACATTGATTTATATTACCTTTAAGTAGCATTACGTTCCACATTGATTTATTTTATTTCGTTAGATGATCTTTAAGTATATAAAAATATGCAAACATTTTGTAATTTAAAAAGTGTGATGTCTTTAACTTGAAGCAATTTATTTTCAACTTTTCTGAAAATAAAATCAATCAAAACCTATGTAGGTAGTTAATATTGTCTCTTCATGCAGGGCATCTTCACCAAATGCATATTAAAAAAGATAACATAATGGACCCATTAATTTGACTAATTGAGTCGCAGCAGGCTGCTGCATGCACATCTATCGTTGAATCAGTTCATTCCATTTAAACGTGTTTTTGTTTATGTTTCGTCTTTGTCATTTTCAACCAATCAATTAAACTTTTTATAATTTCTGGAAACAATTAATTACAACCAAGCACTCGCAATGCATGGGATAGCCTTGAAGATTAGGTAACCTGACTCTGCCGAACTCCCCTATATAAATCCTTTTTCCTACACCACGTTCCCACCACACCCCTCTCAATTAGCTTTCATTTTCGGTAGAAGAAGTTCACTAGATATAATCAATGGCTCCTTTTACAGTCAGTAATGTATTGTTTGTTATCGTTTTGGTTTTATTTGGGGGCTGTAAGGCTCAACTCTCTCCTAATTTCTATTCTAAAACTTGCCCAAAAGTCCTCCCTACGGTGAAATCTGTAGTGCAATCTGCAGTTGCCAAAGAGCGTCGGATGGGTGCTTCTCTCGTTCGCTTACACTTTCACGATTGTTTTGTTAACGTACGTTATTCTCTATGCTAAAGTATCAGTCTCCTAAACTTCGAAGATTTATTAAAAGAAAAAATTGATTTGATTTCTTCTATTAAGCACTTATCTTTAATTATTTTCAGGACAATGTACAATAATATGTATGTAATCTAGTAAATTCTAAAATCATTGGTTGAATTATTAATTTAATGATGAAGCCGACAGACTCTGGTGTAACAGAAGCCTTGTCAAAGATAATTTTATTTTGAAAAAGAAAATAATAATTGTGGTGAATAGACTTTCTGATACAGTTCAGCTTAAATTAAGTAACAAAGTCAAATTTAGTCATTAATAGTGGCTATAAGTTAAATATTAAATCAATGTAGAACTTAAAAGAGATCGATGTTCCCGTTAACATTATTTTTTAACTGGCTTCATTTCTTCATAGTAAAATATTAATAAACTGTTTTTGTTTATGCTTACAGGGGTGTGATGGATCGGTACTTCTGGATGACACTTCTTCATTTACAGGGGAGAAAACTGCTGCTCCAAATAACAACTCAATAAGAGGATTTAAAGTTATTGATAAGATTAAATCAAAAGTGGAGAAAGTGTGTCCTGGCGTTGTTTCTTGTGCCGATATTCTAGCCATTGCGGCTCGTGACTCTACTGTAATTGTAAGTTTTTTACTGATTAATAATTCTGTAATTAACTTTCGTCGAATTGGTCTTCAGAATTGGAATTTGTCATTAATTTTTTATAATAATGATAATGCTGCAGCTTGGTGGATCAAGTTGGAATGTTAAACTTGGAAGAAGGGATTCAAAAACAGCAAGTTTTTCTAAAGCCAATAGTGGTGTAATTCCTCCTCCCACATCTACTCTCAGCAATCTCATCAACAGATTTAAGGCCCAGGGTCTCTCTACCAAGGACATGGTTGTTCTATCTGGTAAAACATACATTTCTCTCAAACGTGTCTTGAAAGTACATTTTTCTGCATATCATCGTTGGATGTTATAAATTTATTGATATTTAAAATTATTAATCAAACATTTTCGTTACAAATTAATGATTATAATTTTCTTACTAATTTCAGCAGTAAACCACTAAGATCCATCATGATAACTAGCTCTTTTTTATCTTAATTATCATTATTCTTCTCTTATAAATTTTCTTTTGTTGCATGATAATTTTGTATATAGTCATAATCATGCAATTAATAGAATGGGCCATAGTGTGATTGCAACATCTTGACGTAAGTCTTTGTCGTTGTTTATCCGGGAGATAGTCTTTTACAAAGATACCTATTCAATCATGCACCGGACAAATAGTTTCTATCAGATAAATAATTAAAAAGATTCGAAAATATAAAGTAACTAAGTTTATCTGTATTTTTACTGTAGGATCACATACAATCGGACAAGCAAGGTGCACAAGTTTCAGAAACCGCATATACAATGAAAGCAACATTGATAGTTCATTTGCTAAGGCTAGGCAAGCGAATTGCCCCAGGGCTTCCGGTTCAGGAGATAATAATCTAGCCCCATTAGACGTTCAGACTCCAAACTCTTTTGACAATCTCTATTACAAGAATCTCTTAAAAAAAAAGGGTTTACTTCACTCAGATCAAGTCTTGTTCAATGGTGGATCCACCGATTCATTAGTTACTTCATACAGCAAAAATCCTGAAGCCTTCAGTTGTGATTTCGCTTCTTCAATGATCAAGATGGGAGATATTAGTCCCCTCACTGGATCCAGTGGTGAGATCAGGAAGAATTGTAGGAAGCCAAATTGAAATTAGACAAAATCAATTCCTGGTTGTTTGATGGAACTTTTACTAGAGGAATGTTTCAAGTACGACTTGTCTCTATTATTATTATTTTTTCACCTTTTCCGTGAACAAGTGTATCACTATGGAATTGTTATTTATGTAATGATCTTTGCAATGAATAAGGCGCTCGTCAAAGACATTGGCGAGGTATATTTTCCTATTGATGTGTCATTGTTTTAATTAAAAAAAATCCAAAGGACATACCCCCACGCAAGGTTTGTTAAAAAGATAAAATTTTATCCTTTAACGTGAAAAAATTCAAACATTTATCTGTTAACTAAAATTAAAGATTAAATTTAATGTTCAACAATTAGAATTATATTTTTGATTAAAAAAATACTTTAAAAATAATAAAATAAAACACATAAAAACAATAAAAATATTATAATAAATTATAAAAATATTTTGAAAATTATAAAAACATATAAAATTTAAAAATTTAAATTAAAAAATAAAAGAATAGTCATTGTCGTTGGTAGCGTTGCCAATGATGATATCCACCAATGATCTAATCAAGTCGTTGGTCTCATAGTTTACGAAGTAATAAAATCTAGTCGCCTCCTTTTTTTAATGGAAGCGACCAAATCTATCACTTATACCATAAACTATGGTCGAGAATGACTTTAAATAGTTGACTTTAACTCCATTGATCATTTTCGGTCATAATTGATGACAGAAATGGTTAGATCTAACCTCTTGATTTATTTATCGACGGTCACCACCATCGATGATGCCATCACCAATGGTGGTTGTTGTGTTAATTTTTAAGTTTTAAAATTTTAATTATATTTTAAAAGAATTTTAAATATTTTTATAATTCATTTTAATAATATTTTAATATTTTCATTATTTTATAAAATTTATTTTATTATTTTAAAATTTTTTAATCAAAAAATAAAAATACTTTTATAACCGTTAAGTTTTAACCGCTTACTATTAAAATTAATTATTAACTTTGATTAACAAGTAGATATTTAGATTTTAAAAAATTAAAGGATGAGATTTTGTCTTTTTAACAAACCTTGGATAAGAATATGTCCTTTACCCTTAATACTAACATAAATTTGACACTTGTGAAATTATAAAACATAAAACAACACGTAATCTCATAATAATATAATATTCAAATTGATAACTAAATTGATATAAGATATAACATGCCCAAAACCCCTTTTTGACAATTAAATACCCTTTATTAAAGACTCCTCTATTTAAAAGAGGGGGGGTGGTGGGGTGGGTGGGGGTCGTGGTGTGGTTCTAAGTCTGTGTTTAAGATTAAAAGATTCCACAAGCAATGTGTAAAATAAACCCCATTTTTTAATTCGAAGATTAACTTTTTACTGTACCCGATGAAAAATACATCTGTTAAATCACCTATCCATAAGGTGTATGTTAGGAAAAGAAGGAGAAGCAGGAAATTATTACCCCAAAATGAGGTGTCACAATCCAACACGCTGTCACATTCTGTCATGACATGTGGAGGGCTGTTAGAAGATGACCAAAAAAAGAGGGAGGGACAAGCCAACTATTTGTAGTGAATAGCCAAAGGATGGGGACGGCAGGATTTGGAAAAAGAAAAAAAGTGAAGGGGGTTACTGTTTAGGGAGGATCCAGGCATCTCCTGTTGCCCAGATCCTTATTTCTTTTTTTTTTTTTAATCTGGTTACTTATTTTTCAGTTATAGCTACTGGTTTTAAGTGTATTGTGAAGACTGATTTCCTTGACTATTATTCTGAAATATAAAGAGTTGATTCAGAGTAGTCTTACTTGATATATTTGTTTTTTTTTATTTGTTGTTCACGGCACAGGGTTGCAAGTGGTAATCTATAAACTAAACAAATTCTCTATCAAAATCATATATGAATTAATCAAATACAATAATACATAATTCAAGGTGAAAAAACGAGAATAATATTTAGGATAGAACTCAATAATTTTTGAATTTGTTTTTGTTCATAAGGGTGCATCATTAGTCCAATTTAAATGTGTGCATTTGTTAATTAGGGCGGAGTCGGTGAGTTTTTAATTGTCGGAATATCAGTTAGGCATTCCAAAATAGTATCAACTAGAACTTAATTCATTTTATACCGTTAAAAAATGGTGAATTTCATGATGAAAATATTGAAAATTTTGGCAAAGTCCTCCTTCGAAAATGTCGCGTATAGGATGTAGTACTATTTTGTGACTAGATTTTGAGCTTATTTGTTAAAACATACAAGTCCAAACTTTGAGGTATCTTTGAACACTGATATTGTATTTTTTTCTTTCTTGGATTTACTGGAATTGTGAAACAATACCATCTTATCACTTTCTATAAATACCTTTTAGTTTTACTTATTCCCTAGATGGTTCGCTTCCTATCATATATATTTTTAGAATAAAATTGGAGAGTAATCATATTTTCTTGAAAATACGAATAAATTGTAAATAGTGTATTAAGTTAAAAAAAAAAAAAAATTTGACCTGAAACCTTTTTATCAGAAATATTTTGGGAGATAAAAGAAAACACGTATCATTTTATGACAACATGGATTTTCATTAATATTTTAAAAAATATATGAAAAGTTTCTTAAAATGTCTTAAAAATAAAAATTAATGATCAAGACTTTAATAAATGTAAACACTTTATTTTGAATTTAATAGAGTCACTATCAATAATAAAAAGCTTGAATGTCTATTTGAAAATTTTAAAATATTAAATTAAGGTTGAACGAGCAAAAGTTTATGATCTCACTTAAAAACCCATAAAAAATTAATTAATTAACCCAAGAAGAAGAGGAGAAGCACGGCCCGCCCAAGAGAGGAAGAAAGAAAAGCAGGCGCGCAGGGAAGCAGGCCCAGGCTTGCTATCCGTCTGCAATGCTCGTGTATACACGCGCGGGCTTGATTCTGCTTTCCTCTGTGTCCTGCCAGGCCAATTTTCCGCCCAGTTAAACGACATGCCCATGAATCACAATTACTCCTCTTAAAGAAAGTTAACTCGAGCACACCTTAATTACAAACAAAAACATGTATTCATTGGGTAATTCCACCCTCTCTAATCGTACAAATAATGAATTAACATGAAGTAAAGTGAAATAAGAACTTCTAAGAAAAGCAAGCGAGGAGGATTTGCGGATAAATCAATTTCAGGGTGAGGCAACGTTCAATGATGTACATGATACTTTTCAGTCTTTTAACAAAAAATATCTTTTGTTACAAAAGAATTAATTCAGTACCCAACTTTTTTACGATTATAGTTTTTATTATTTAGGGGATGGATTCTTTCGCTTCCACCAAAATGTAAATCCAAAGTTACTCAAGGTAGGTCTATCAAGATTTTAAAAAGCTCAGGTCAATTCGTTATGATCTTGAGGGAAATAGTGATTTACCGTGCAAAATTTGACCCCCATTAAAAGGCCAAACAACTGGTTCCCACCCAAGGTTTCCTTAAATCATATTCTTATCTAAAAGCTTTTAAAAAGTCAAACACTTGCCTGTTAATCAAATTTTATTCAATTTTATTAATTTTGTATTGAAATAACTGAAATATCATTCAATAAAAAATAATAATATTATTAAAATAAATTTAAATATAAAATAATATTAATATTATAATAATAAATTTAAAAAAATAGTCATTATTATTAGAGAACCATCTAGTTGAGTGTTTTTGATTATCTGATTAAGTTAATAGTGTCTATCACCATCGGTGATATTGTTGACAATTATGACTGTTTTTTTATTTTAATTTTATTTTTTAAAATTTTATTAATTTTATTATTATTTTAATATTAATTTATATTTAATTACTTTTATAAAATTAATTTTATTATTTTTTATTTTTATTTAAAAAGACTAAAATGTTTTTTTAATTAGTTAAATTTAACAATTAATTCTAATCAATAAATACGTATTTAGATTTTTTAAAATTTTAATCGAGAATTTGTCATTTAATAAAATATTAGGTGAGAATAAGCGGGTTGGCGTCATTAAAATAATTAATTAATTAATTAAACATAAGTGTAGTACAACTGAGTAAAATTAATTAGTTAATTATATGTGCAAATCTTAATTAACTAAAGCATATGCACCTGTTTGGTCAACGACAATAAAATTAATTCTGGGTTATTGTGATAGAACTAATTACCTGACTTCAATAATCATGCTAGTAACATCGAATGACTACTTTGAAGAAACATTTTTTTTTTTTTTTTAAAGTTTATTCGTCATACATGTCTATTACATGACAAAACATTTAGAGTCAATTTGCCTGGCATTATAAAAAATTACAAACTTATGTCGTACATCTTTCAATTAGACTTAGGAAGGAAAGATCTAAATGTTTTCAATTAATAAATGATTTAGAGTCATACCACACTATTGCCCCAACTAATAATCATGCCCATAACGCAAAAATATATGCATTTGTATTTGAAACTCAAATTATAAAACAATCAAATATGATTATAGATCATTTGAAGTGATCTTCAAGGAAATGAATACTTAAGTATGATTTTTTTGTAGTTGTTCTTGCGAGATTAACTCAAAAATAAAATAAACTCAAAAAATAAAATAAAACTTATCAAGGTGCATAGGAAGGATTCGGCAAGAAAGGTAATGGTGCAACTGAGGCATATGCTATGAGCGGCAATATTTCCAAATACCAAAAGAAATTTGAGGACTCAATACCAGATCTGGCCTATTAGTGGCAATGTTATCTGACCTTGCTAATTATCGAGAGGCCTTTGTGGCCTAGATACCAGATGGTGCCACTTTCAGAGATGAAGTAGGCACTGGTGGTGGGCAATAGTGTTGGTGGGAGGGAATCCATTGACAGTAGTGGTGGAGAACTCCTTTATAGATTAGATACTGACAACGGTAGTGATGGATTGAGGAAAGTTAATTACTATTAACAACATTCGGTTTGATTCTCATTTGATTTGATTTCTGTTTTTTTTTTTTGTTGGCTTCATATGAAGCCATATGATGAATTTTAACTCTTTCATGTGCTATTTTTGAATTTTACAAATCTCGAGCATGATACAAAGGTCTTGGGAAAAGTTGTATGAATGGATCCAAAACTTTTTTCGAATGCTCTAATTGAATCCGAATAGGCTTATTTTTCTCGTATAGATGGCTCAAAATAGTATTGATTAGCTTGAGAGACATTTTGGAGGCATCAAGGCATGAATTGACAATGATGTCTCCGAAATAACAATTGGCTTGAGAGGCATTTAGGAAGCACCAAGGCATGAACTAAAGTTAATAATATTTAAAATATAAAATAATATTAAAATAATAATAATAATTTTCAAAATTAATTAAAATTTTTAAAATATATACAAATAAAAAAAATTTAAAAAGTAGCTACCACAACTAGTGGTAATGGCTACCAAAAATATAATTAAATGATCGAAAATAACAATCTGATTAACCTCTTTGATGACAGAAATGATCAAATTTGACTGCTAAAAATTTGATGAAGGGCGCCACATCTAAGATGGTCGAAAATAATTGGTATCATGAAATCGATCGTTTTTTTATCTTTTCTGATGATAAAGACGACCAAATTTGTTATATTTACTATCGAGACAACTAGATTTGACTGTCAATCTAATCAAATGACTATTTTGGCCACTTGATTAAATTTTAAATAGCCATTGTAGCAATTAACACTATTAGCAATAGGGGTTTTTTTTATTTTAAAAATTTTAATTAATTTTAAAAATTTATTATTATTATTTTAAAATTATTTTATATTAAAATTTATTTTAATATTAATATTATTTATTTTTTATAAAAGATATTTTGATTATTTATTATAAAATATTTAAAAAATTGAAAGGAAGATAGATATTAAACTTCTTAAAATTTTTTAGATGAAACTTTCTTATCTTGCGTGGGAATTAGTCATTTGGCCTTAAGATAAGTAATTGATTTTCTATATAAATTTATCCAGTTTGTATAAGAACCATTTTGTGTAAGATCTTTATTATTCACATAAAATAAACATAATAATAATAATAATAATAGAAGAAACTTCATAAATCATGCAGGTTAAGTTGTTGCTTAGAGTTGATTGGTGGAATTAAATACGATCTGAGACACACACGCCGATTACATTTATTGGATTTTTTTTTTTAAACAGGTGTTGGCCATGTTATTTTGCCCTCATGACAAGGTATTTCTGCGGCCATAAAAAAATTTTAATTTTCTATTTATTGCAAATTTTCCTTTTTTGTTTTTTTTTTTTCTAGGCTGCTAATTTGTTGAGTGGCAAATCAGCAAGACTCAGTCAATAACAACGGACTAGCAAAAATTTGACATGACATGACTGTTGTCTTCTGAATTTTCTTCTGGCCAAAGGTCCTATTCGCACTTAAGGTTTTTCTAAATAGTAAAATTTTATTAATTTAATTTTAAAAATTTTAAATATCTGTTCATCAATTAGAATTAGTAGTTAAATTTAATTATTTAAAAAAATATTTTTATTTTTTTAAAAATAAATTTAAAAATATAAAATATAATATAATATTAAAATAATAATAATAAAAAATTAAAAAACCATCATTGTCAATTAAAAACCTAATTAAGTGACCAGAAATAACTATCTAATTGACCATCTGATTGGATTAATAATTATATTTGATTATTAAAGATCTAATAAAAACAATTTAATCTGACAATATCTGTCATCATATATGGTCAGAAACAATTCATATATTTGAAATTTATCGTTTTCGACTATTAAGATAGTTAAATCTGACTGTTAATTTAATTAAGTGGGTATTTTTTACATTTAATTACATTTTTGATGGCCATTGACGATGATAATAGCCTCTTTTTAAAATTTTTTTATTATATTAATATTATTTGATATTAAATTTTATTTTAATATTAATATTATTTATTTTTGAGTGAAAAGTATATTTACTATTCTATTAATAAATATTAATAAATTTAAATAGAAATCGACCAATAAATAAGTCTTTAGTTGGGACTTGGTCAATAAAGGAAGCTTTGGGTGGGAATAATCTTTTGGTCTTTTCCTTTTAGGAGCCGACGCTAACAAATTTATTACATGTTGAGGTGGGGACTCCACTGAAAAGAAAACAGAACTTCTGATATTAATCATCGAACAAGCCAAAATTTCTACCCTACCCAGCGATAATGAACCACTGATGGATGCCAACTATTATATGCCATATAATCATATATTATTATTATTATTTATACAAATTTATTAATTTTTATCTATTTTTAAAATAATTTGAGTGAATGTAATTGCATTTAATTTGCCTACTTTGAATTTTCAATACCATCCAAATACCATTTCATGTTGCATAAAATTTATTATATGCAGTATATATTTGCAGCAGATTCCTACCACGCTAGGAGGTTTCTTCCTATCTTTATTGTTATCCATATAAATTAAAAAATTTTGTGTTATTTCTTTTAGTTGAACCATTCAGTTTTCCATCTTTCTGACTGTTCAATTAAATTCAAAATTTATCAAGGTTGTTAATGTCAACTCTGTGTATGTCATATCATACATTATTTATTTTTAGACTTGTTTAATTTCATCTATTTTTAATAATTATTTAACTAATATATTTATTTTATTTTCATATATTGATTTATATTGCCTCTAAGTAGCATTACGTTCTACATAAATTTTGTTAGATGATCTTTAAATAAATAAAAATAAGCAGACATTGTAATTTAAAAAGTGTGATGTCTTTAACTTGAAGCAATTTATTTTCCAATTTTCTGAAAATTAAATCAATCAAAACCTCTGTAAATAGTTAATATTGTCTCTTCATGCATAGCACCTTCACCAAATCCATAATTAAAATCAAGATGTCGAATCTTTGTGTTCATTAGTCTGATCAGCACAACAAGTATTTTCAAATATATATAGATTTTAGAAACAATTTTTATTTAGTTTTTCTGTATTTTAAGATTTTCGGATCCCATCACCAGTATTTTTTAGTAAATGTTTTCAAAAAATAAACCCAAAGGTAAATAACATGATTTTAGCATACTTCATACCATGATATAACATAACATAACATGAATCAATACATAAACAATAAGATAAGAAACAATTAGAAATAATTAAGAAAAGAATATAAAGATGTATAACTGCACAATTTACATCATTTGAGCAGAAATATGAGAACTCAACTTAAGCCTAAGAGAGCTTAAAAGTACTCAAAAACTCATAAACTAATAAATAAAGAAAGCAGGATAATAAGTATTAAAAAGAGAACTCAATAAGTTAGTTTCAATAACTAGATTCCTTTTCATGTCAATTTGTAAATGTATACTCATATACATAATTAAGACAATGTATGAACAGTAAAATAAGCTAGAGCAAAAGAAGTTATTAGGCTTGTCAGGAATTTGGTTAAGTTCATCAATATAGCAGTTAACTAGTGATAGATTAGATTAGAGTCTACCAAGGGTAGCGATAGGAAATGCTTATTGAGTGACTTGCCGCTCTTTCATCTCAATTTGCTTTATTGCAGGTTAGTGTTTTGGGGAATTGATCTTGGAACACGAAATGGTTAGAGAGTGAGATATGGTTCGTGCTTTTCACCTAAGTTTTCAATTCATATATGTATGTATATATGTATTTAGTTTTTAACAGATAACATATTGGCTCGCATGTTTTGTATTGCGTATACATATGAGATGTACAATATCGATTATGTTTTTAGATATTATTATTAATATACGTAATAAAACATGAGTTTTATCTTAGGATATTACACATTGAATTTTAGCTTGCGAGCACATATTTCTTTTAAGTTTCTGCATATAGTGTTTTCAAATGAGTAGTCAAAGTAAGATCTATTGCTATATTTTAAAGAGGTACTTTTGTTAAAAAAAAATTTTAGTCTGCAATTATATATAACAAAGGGCCTCACATAAAAATTGTCTTATTATCTTTAAAATAATTTTTATTAAAAAGATGAAAATACTATTTTAATCATAAATATTTAATCATTGACCGTTAAATTTAATTGTTGATTTTAGTCAAGGGAGAGATGTTTGAGTTTTTAAAAATCAGATTTGAATTTTGTACTTACAAAAAACCTTAGGTGGGAATATTCGTTTGGCCTAATTAAATAGATATCATTATGGACCCATTAATTTGGCAAAGTGAGTGGCTGTAGGCTGCTACATGCACATCAATCCTTGAATCAATTCATTTCGTTTAAACGTATCGTTCATGCTACTTCTTTTATCATTTTCAATCAATCAATTAAACTTTATATGATTTCTGATAACTATTAATTACAACCAAGCTCTCACCATGCATGGAATAGTCTTGAAGATTAGCCGAACTCCTCTATATAAATCCCTTTTCCTACACCACGTTCTCAACACACCCGTTTCAATTAGCTTTCATTTACGGTAGAAGAAGTTCACTAGATATAATTAATGGCTTCTTTTACCGTCAGTAATGTATTGTTTGTGATTCTTGTGGTTTTCTTTGGGGGCTGTAAGGCTCAACTCTCTACTGATTTCTATTCTAAAAATTGTCCAAAAGTCCTCTCTACAGTAAAATCTGTAGTGCAATCTGCAGTTGCCAAAGAGCGTCGGATGGGTGCTTCTCTCGTTCGCTTACACTTTCACGATTGCTTTGTTAATGTACGTTATTCTCTAAAGCTAAACTATTCCTCCTTAACTTCGAAGATTTATTAAAGGGAAAAAATTGATTTATTTTCTTTTATTAAGTAGTTACCTTTAATTATTTTCCGGACAATGTAAAATAATAGTATGTAATCTAGTAAATTCTAAAATAACCGGTTGAATTGTTAATTTGATAATGAAGCCCACAGATTCTGGCGTAACAGACGCCTTGTCAGAGATAATTTTATTTTGAAAAACAAAACAATAATGGTGGTAAACAGACTTTCTGACCCGGTTCAGCTTAAATCAAATGACAAAGTCAAATTGAGCCATTAATAGTGGCTATAAGTTAAATATCAAATCAATGTAGATCTTAAAAGATATAAATGTTCACTATAATGCTATATGCTATTTTTTTGACAGGCTTCGTTTCTTCATGGTAAAATATTAATAAACTGTTTCTGTTTATGATTACAGGGGTGTGATGGATCGGTACTTCTGGATGACACTTCTTCATTAAAAGGGGAGAAGACTGCTGCTCCAAATAACAACTCACTAAGAGGATTTGAAGTTATTGATGAGATTAAATCAAAAGTGGAGCAAGTGTGTCCTGGCGTTGTTTCTTGTGCCGATATTTTAGCCATTGCAGCTCGTGACTCTACTGTAATTGTAAGTTTTTTACTAATTAATAATTCTATAATTAACCTTCGTTGAATTGGTCTTCAGAATTGGAATTTGTCGTTAATTTTTAATAATAATATACATATGCTGCAGCTTGGTGGACCAAGTTGGAATGTTAAACTTGGAAGAAGGGATTCAAAAACAGCAAGTTTCGATAAAGCCAGTAGTGGTGTACTTCCTCCTCCCACATCTACTCTCAGCAATCTCATCGACAGATTTAAGGCCCAGGGTCTCTCTACTAAGGACATGGTTGTTCTATCTGGTAACATACATTTCTCCCAAACGTGTTTTGAAAGTCATTTTTCTGCATATCATCGTTGGATGTTATAAATATATTGTATTTAAAATTATTATTCAAACATTTTTGTTACAAATCTATGATTATAATTTTCTTACTAATTTCAGCAGTAAACTAATAAGAACCATCATGGTAACTACAGCTCTTTTTTTTATCTTCATTACTATTATTCTTCTTTTATAAATTTTCTTATGTTTTATGATAATTTTGTATATAGTCCCAGTCATGCAGTTAATAGAATGGGCCATAGTGAGATTGCCTCGTCTCCCCGTAAGCTCGTTGTTTATCCAAGAGATAGACCTTTAAAAATATATCTATTCAATCATGCACAGGACAAATAGTTTCTATCAGATAAATAATTAAAAAGATTCGAAAATATAAAGTAACTAAATTTATCTGTATTTTTACTGTAGGATCACATACAATCGGACAAGCAAGGTGCACAAGTTTCAGAAACCGCATATACTATGAAAGCAACATTGATAGTTCATTTGCTAAGGCTTGGCAAGCGAATTGCCCCAGGGCTTCCGGTTCAGGAGATAATAATCTAGCCCCATTAGACGTTCAGACCCCAAACTGTTTTGACAATCTCTATTACAAGAATCTCTTAAACCAAAAGGGTTTACTTCACTCAGATCAAGTCTTGTTCAATGGTGGATCCACCGATTCATTAGTTACTTCATACAGCAAAAATCCTAAAGCCTTCAGTTCTGATTTCGCTGCTTCAATGATCAAGATGGGAGACATTAGTCCCCTCACTGGATCCAGTGGTGAGATCAGGAAGAATTGTAGAAAGCCAAATTGAAATTAGAGAAAATTAATTCCTGGTTGTTTGATGGAACTTTTGCTTAAAGGATGTTTCAAGTACGACTTGTCTTTATTATGTTTTTTTTTCCTTTTCCATGAACAATGTATCACTATGGAAATGTTATCTATGTAATGATCTTTGCAATGAATAAAAAGCTCGTCAAAGACATTGGCTAGGTATATCTTCCTATTGATGTGTCATTCTTTTAATTTTTTTTTTTTTAAATCTATAATACAACAATGATGTTATTGACTTGTTACCTCCCGACAATGTGCATGAAAAGTCAACTATTTGTTATGTTTGATAACTTCTTGTGAAGGGTTTGTTGCTATCATTACGACCAAAATTGTTATTAGAATCGAAAAATTAAAATTATACTAAATTTGATATTAATCTGTATCGAATTAGTTTGAGAATAGAATTAAAAAAAATAATTAACATTACATCAATATATAATTGATTATCCGATATTAATTAATGTTATGATATGTTGAAATTAGTATTGGATACTCAAATCTGATGATAATTAATTTTTGATTTTGGAAATTAGCATCGGATACTCAATTTTGATATTAATTAAGTTTTTGATTTTGGAAATTAGCATCAGATACTCAAATCCGATGCTAATTAATTTTTTTTATTTATTGAAATTAGGATCGACAACCCAAATCTGATACTAATTAATTTTTTGATCTTACGATTAGTATCGGATGCTCAAATTCGATGCTAACTAATTTTATTATATATTAAAAGTTAACAACATATCTTCAAGTGTGATTTCATCTTCAATTAGGTATGTTTTTAGTCTCAATTTTTTTTTTTTTTTGGTTCTTTATTTTTCTTTTTTTTATGTTTTAGTTGTAACCCACTCTGCCTTAAGAGGAGATTTAAAAAATTCTAGAAGTTAGGTAATGCAATAAACCCTCTAAACTCCTAAATATCATCTAACACTTCATGATCAATTTCTAGAAAACAAGTTAGGAGATTGAGTTATGACTAAAAAGAAAGTAATCTTGTTTATAATGAGTGAAGTTAGAATCAATCCACATGCGTGAAATAGTTGAAAACTTGAAATTTAGTTGAAGCTTGATTCCTTATGTACAATAGGTGAAAAAAGTTGTTAGAGTGTATTTTTTCAATATGTGACTTTTGCACCTTTTATAAGATGAATTTTTCCATATGAGTGCAAGAGTCTCACATTAAAAATATACCCTCCAACAAATTTTTTTACCCACTATAAATAAATGTTTAAGTCTCAAATGAATTTTATATTTTTAGTTCGTCTACATAGTTGAAATTTATTCTAACAACTCAATTCATCTATTATAAATAAATATATTTTTCTTCCATTCACATTACATTACAACTTCTTTTTATGTTTTCTTTTATTAGAAAACATAATTTTTAAATTTTAAAAAATAAATAAATAAATTAGCTACAATATCAAGCTAAGCTAATCAGCTTAAACTCAATATTGTTGAAATTCGTTAAGCTTGAGTATAGGCTTGAGCTTGACTTCCATGATGAAAAACCCTTAAGTGATAGAGAAATAATACTAGAGGGGGGGTGAATAGGATTATTTAAAATTTCTAAAGCAATAATCACAATTAACACTATAATACACACAATGCACAATAAAAGCAATAAAGAGAGAGAGTTCAGAAGTTGCTCAGCCAAGTTTAGAGAGGTTCGGAGCTTTGAACATAAGCCTCCTACGTCCTCTTCTTCAATCAAACCCGATTGAAGTTTCCACTATCTTCAATACCCGAAGATACACTAGTTTTTCTCACAAGGGAATTTCGCCCTTTTTACAAATGAAGTGTAAATAAAGAGATTGATTGTAAATGCCTCTCAATAGGCTGGAAAATCAAATGTTTAGTACAAATTCTCTCAAGTATGTAAGTGAATAAGCTTAGAGAGAGAAACAAAGCAATTGAAGAATGATGTAGATAGCTTGGCTTTTTTAATTCGTTTCAGTGGCCTCTCCAGTTCAAATAGCTCTCCTTTTATACTTGATTCACTGCCTAGAATAGGGAGGAGCCGTTTGCTAGCTTTTTATCCGTTGAAGTAGTTGAAAAAGGTAAGTTCTGCAATAAATTTTCCAGGCGCACGGTCATGCTCCTCTAGTGCACGGTCGTGCATGCTGCATTTATTGCTCGTTCAGACTTCCAACGGTCGACTTAAAAGCTTAGCGCCAATGATGCACGGTCGTGTGTCATTTACGCACGGTCGTGCTTCGACCCTTCATGGTCGTGCTCCCTAGATTGCATGGTCGTGCACTGATACTACAAGGTTTTGTCCAAAAATTCCAGGAGCTAGCACGGCTTGACTACACGATGAGCGCACGAGCAGCACACGGGTGCATTTTTGCTAGCGCACGGTCGTGTGCAAATTCTGCATGGTCGTGCGTGAGATGAATACCTTTGCACGATCAGTCTTGCACGATCATCCCGGTAGTGCTCTTTGGTAGTGCTCCTCATTTGCCATAACGCACGGTCGTGCGTATTGAGCGTGCACGGTCGTGCGTTGACTCCTTTTCTTTGACCAGCTGCACGGTTTCATTTGCACGGCTTGATCTCCCGTGCTCTTCATGAGTTATGTGCACGGTCGTGCTTCCACTACGCACGGTCGTGCTTCCAATGGCTTTTGAATCTTTCAGTTTCACACGATCAGGCTGCACGATTGATGTGGTAGTGCATTGCCCGTGTAGTGCCTGCACACGGTCGTGCATCATGCACGCACGCCCGTGCGGGTCTGATACTTTTCTTCAGAAAGTCACAGAGCCTTGCACGGTCAGGCGCACGGTCCCGTGTTTTGGACACACGAGGACTCGTTTGGTCAAGCACGGTCGTGCTACTAAGGCACACGGTCGTGCGAGACCTAAAACCTGCAAAAATAAATCTTTTCTTCCCTTCTTTGTCATGAATTACTTCATGCAAGGGATTAATTAGCATTTCAAACATACTTTAAACATTCATTAACAACTTAATTGTATTTTTATCATCATCAAAACATCAAGGGTTCAACAATCTCCCCCTTTTTGATTGATGACAAAAATATGTTGAAAATGTTAAAATTGAGTTTTAAACTAAGGATAAAACATGCTCCCCCTCACTTTAAGCACTCCCCCTTAGTTTGAGCCTTAATTACCAATATAAATTTATGTCAATTTTAACTTGCTAATTATTGCATTGCATGCTTTCTCCCCCTTTTTGCCATAAATCAAAAAAAATTTGACATGGTGTCCTTTGTTTTAGAAAGATTTCCCAAAACAAGGCATCAAAAACAAATACACTCCCAATATATGCAAGCAATTCATGAGCCAACTTCTTCAGACAATCAACCAATAACAATATCCAAAATATAAATATATATTCAAAACATCAATAAAATGCAAACAAACTATTAATGTAAGGCAATTCATCAAAAAAAATGTAATAGCATAAGACTTATATGTTCCTCAATAGTAAAGTTTGGTAAAAAGAAATGACAATGCAGATGTAAAAATGATTCAAGGTTGAGGTGGCGGCTGAGGTGAAAGGTCCGTCAGGTTAATAAGAGAAGCAAGGCTGGACTCAATCCGGGTCAAGCGAGAGTCTGTACTCTCCTGAAAGGCTTGAAAATTATGTGCAAGCTGAACCATGTTTGCGTCAACTTGCTTAGTCAGCTCAATTAACACTTGAAGCTCGGATGTTGACTGAGCCTCAGGACCAGCTTCGGGGCGAGCTCGTCTCCCTCTCCGGACACTGGTTTCAGCCACGGAAGGCATGGCAGATGGTTCGGCAGATGGCTCATGATCTCCAACAGCTGCAGGCAATTTCCATCCATCATTGCCATCTTTTTTAATCACTCTCATCCGAAAGAGAGCATCGGCATTGAGCATATGAGATTCTTCGAAACCGATCCGAAATTTGCCATAGCCTTCAACAGAAATTCCCAATCTCTCAACAATAAATGTAATCAGCATACCAAAGTCAATAGGGACCTTTTCTTTATCGCTGAGAGTCTGGATGTCACTCAGTTTGCTGATCAACCATCTCGTCGAATCCAGTTGGCGTCCATTCATGGCAGCTTCTATTACTGCCATGTCACGAACACTTACATTTCCATTGGTGTTCGTGCGAGCATTTAATGTGTACGTGATCATCCGATGGAAGATTCTCATGGCCGGATTGACCAGAGATGAGGCCTTCGCCTTCTGCGCTTCATAAAATCCAGAACCGCCTAGGGATACCCATACAGCCTGAGAACTCAGATCATGCGAAAAATCCCGTATACCCTCTGAATTACAACCCAACCACTCACCCAACTGTTCGGCCGACACCGTCCAATCCGAATTGGCCAACCGAAATTTCATAGTAAAATCCGTAATATTTTCCCTTACATCCTTCGGAACCGATAGGGAACTATAAAACTCATACACCAAATTTTCATAGGCATCCATACGCATAAAAAATAATCCAGTTAGCCTAGAAGAGTTGACTAATCCCATAATCTCATCTAATATACCAATTTCTCGTAAAATCCTCCTATCCAAACAACGTCCAATATAGATAGGCTTTTTTTATGAGTTTCGATAAGAGTACCTTCTGCTGCCGATTGGTACACATGATTCCAAATGCATTTTCTGCTCTCGAAGTACTCCTGGAAGGCCCGGAACGTGTTGGCAATTTCATCCGTGGAGGCATTGTGGATTTTGGTGATTGAAATAATGGAAATGGAGATTTGGGTTGAGTTTTGGATGGAAAATGATCTCAAATAATGAGAAAAGTTAAGAGAAACTTGTAAAAACAAGTTTAAAAGCAAATGGAAGCAAGAAAAATGAGAGATTTGGACGAAAAATCGAGAGAGAATTGAGAGAAATCGCGGCTAGGGTTTGTGATTTTTGTGAAAATGAAGAAAATGAACAGTTTTCTTTATATAGATGCGAGCGCACGACCGTGTTTCTTGACGCACGATCGTGTTTTCCCAAATACGCACGATCGTGCACTCGATAGTCGCACGGTCGTGTGTTCGCAGAAATCTCGAAAAAATATTAAGTTTTAAAATGCATGACCGTGTGCGTTTGGATAATGCGCGTGCAGGTAAGCGCGAATTTAAAGTGAAAAACGCACGATCGTGTATCATGGACACACGGTCGTGTGTTCGTGCAGAAGCACGCCCGTGCATGCTTGGAACACACGGTCGTGTGTGACCAAAATCACACAGACCTGCATTATTTCCAGAAAACTGCAGATTTTTCAAAACACACTTCAAAACACCACAAGTCATGAACACTTGGATATTTTGATTCAATGAGGTTTTATTATTTGAATTCAGTTGCCGGATGATGTCAACTATAGAGTTGCATCGATTCGACTCGAATTCGCATGCCAAAACATACTCATGCAAGCATATATATCTAAATGTTTCCATATATCAAATTCCATTCAACCATTTGCATATAGCCAATCAATAGCAGTCTCATTATCATTCATGCATATTCAGATATTCAGTCAAAACATCAAGTACTCAATCAACTCATCATGTAAGCATTAAAAAGGTAGAATTTTTAGACACTTACTTGGCTTGCATCAATCATTCCAAGCTCTCTCCTTATGTAGGCAAATCTTTCCTTGTCCAGAGGCTTGGTAAAGATGTCAGCTAGCTGGTGGTTAGTATCAACAAATTCAAGCACAATATCACCTTTGCTAACATGATCACGTAAGAAATGATGCCTAATGTCTATATGCTTTGTCCTAGAATGTAAGATGGGATTTTTCGAAAGTTGAATAGCACTAGTATTATCACAAAATATGGGAGTTTTCTTTATTTTGAAACCAAAATCGGAAAGTTGTTGTTTCATCCAAAGAATTTGAGCACAACAACTAGCCGCGGAAACATATTCGGCTTCCATAGTAGAAGTTGCAACCGAATTTTGCTTTTTCGAAAACCATGAAACTAACATGTTCCCTAAGAATTGACATGTTCCACTAGTGCTTTTCCTATCAATTTTGCAGCCTCCGAAATCAGCATCTGAAAATGCTCGCAATTCGAATGTTGAGTTCTTAGGGTACCATAAACCAACATTCGGTGTCCCCTTAAGATATCTCAAGATTCGTTTCACCGCATTCAAATGTGATTCCTTATGATTTGCTTGAAAACGTGCACACATGCATACACTAAACAATATATCCGGCCTAGATGCAGTCAAATACAATAATGCACCTATCATGCTTCTATACAATTTTGTATCAACACTTTTACCTCCCTCATCCTTATCAATTTTTGTTGAAGTGCTCATCGGTATTGGTTGCTCCTTGGCCTCATGCATGTTGAACCTTTTGATTAGGTCTTGAGTATATTTTGATTGAGTGAGCAATGTGCCTTCCTTCATTTGTTTGATTTGCAGCCCAAGGAAGTAGTTTAGCTCTCCCATCATACTCATTTCAAACTCCCCCTGCATCATCTTAGAAAAATCTCTACATAGAGATTCATTAGTAGCACCAAAGATGATGTCATCTACATAGATTTGAGCAATTAAATGTCATGCTTATGTTTCTTTATAAATAATGTGGTATCCACCTTTCCTTTTGAAAAACCATTTTCAATCAAAAATGTGCTCAATCTTTCATACCAAGCTCTTGGAGCTTGTTTCAAACCGTAAAGAGCTTTTCTTAGTTTAAAAACATGGTTTGGAAAACTTGGATTTTCAAAACCGGGAGGTTGTTCTACATACACCTCCTCTTGAATAAAACCATTTAGAAAAGCACTTTTGACATCCATTTGAAAAAGTTTAAAATTTAAATGGCATGCATAAGCAATCAATATCCTAATTGCCTCTAATCTAGCTACGGGGGCATAGGTTTCATCGAAATCGATACCTTCCTCTTGAGAGTAGCCTTGGGCAACTAGTCTTGCCTTGTTTCTTGTAACAATTCCGGATTCATCCACCTTGTTTCGGTATACCCATTTTGTGCCGATGGTGGGATGATCCGTTGGCCTAGGAACTAGCTCCCATACATGGTTCCTCTCAAATTGGTTCAACTCCTCTTGCATGGCCAACACCCAACTCTCATCCTTCAAGGCTTCATCTACCTTCTTGGGCTCCATTTGTGACAAGAATGCCACAAATTCGCAAGTGTTCTTGATTGAAGCTCTTGTCCTTACTCCTTGGGTTGGGTCACCAATGATCCTTCCTTCTTTAACCTCATCTTTCACCCTTGGGAAGGAGGTCTCTTTTTGCACTTCTTGTGGCTGCACAAGCATATCATCTTGGGGTGCTTCCACAATCTGATTTTCTTCTTCTTTTGGAGTGGGGCCATCATTTAGTTTGAGGTCTTCCATGAGCTCCACCACTTCATCATCTTTTGATCTATCTACACACTTAGAAGAAGATTCATCAAATAATACATGTATAGATTCTTCAACAACAAGTGTCCTTTTGTTGAAGACTCTATACGCTTTGGAGGTGGAAGAATATCCTAGGAAAATCGCTTCATCCGATTTAGCATCAAATTTTCCTAAGTTATCCTTTCCATTGTTGAGAACAAAGCATTTACAACCAAAGGGATGAAAATATGCAATATTAGGCTTTCTCCCTTTAAACAACTCATAAGGAGTTTTCTTAAGGATTGGCCTAATCATGGCTCTATTGATTATGTAACAAGAAGTATTTATTGCTTCACCCCAAAAAGATTTTGGTAAATCATTTTCACATAACATTGTCCTAGCCATTTCTACAAGAGTTCTATTTCTTCTCTCAACAACTCCATTTTGTTGAGGTGTCCTAGGGGCTGAGAAATTATGTTCAATGCCATGCTCATTACAATATGCTTCAAAATCTGAATTTTCAAATTCCTTTCCATGGTCACTTCTAATGCAAGTAATTGCATAACCTATTTGGTTTTGCAATTTCCTAATGAATGGCACAAACATTTTAAAAGCTTCATCTTTGTGAGCAAGCAACAAAACCCATGTAAATCTTGAAAAATCATCGACTATTACAAAACAGTACCGTTTTCCTCCTAAACTCAAAGTTCTAGAAGGTCCACATAAATCCATATGCAATAGTTGAAGTGGTCTTGATGTAGAAACAACATTTTTGCTTTTAAAAGATGTTCTTGTTTGTTTTCCTAAAGCACATGCATCACAAATTTCATCCTTTTTAAAAATAAGTTTTGGCAAACCTTTGACCAAATCCTTTTTAGACAATTTTTCTAAAACGTCAATGCTTGCATGTCCTAATCTCCTATGCCATAGCCACATGTCTTCCTCCTTGGTTGACATGAGACATAAATCATTAGATGCAATACTATGCAAGTCAATAACATACACATTTGAATGTCTATGTCCTATGAATGCAATACTATTAGTGCTTATGTCAATAATCTCACAACATAATGCATGAAAACAAACTTTGAAACCCTTATCACATAATTGACTAATACTTAGTAAATTATGTTTAAGCCCTTCAACATATAAAACATCATTAATACAAAGTGAAGAATTACCTATGGAGCCAATTCCAACAACTTTTCCCTTTGAATTGTCTCCAAAGTTGACATTGCCTCCATCTTTTTCTTTCAGTGATGTGAAGAGACCCTTGTTTCCGGTCATGTGTCTTGAACATCCACTGTCCAAGTACCACTTGCTTGATTTCTTTCTCTTCACCTCCAAGCATACCTACACAAGACATACATTTAAGTCTTTTTTGGTACCCAAATGGTTTTGGGTCCAGGAAAGTTAGTCTTGATTGTCCCTTTAGGAACCCAAACCTTCTTAATTCTATAAGGTTTGCCATTCCTAATTGGACATTTTCTAATAGTATGTCCATGGAAAGAGCAATACTTACACTTTAGTTCAATTGATTTAGGCCTTTTTAGAATCTTATGGTTGTTTATAAATGGATTACTTCCATTATATCCTAAACCTTCTTTATTTAGCCCACTTCTTTGAGATGCAAGCATCTCATCTAACCTTTTAGTTCCTATTTTAAAATTTTCCAGAATTCTATTTGATTTACCTAAATTAGCCTTTAACTCTTCATTTTCCTTTTTAAGTAAATTCAATTCATTTTCAATATTTGTTTTCTCCTCTAAAACCTTTTTACTTTCATTTTCAGCTTTTTCTAAACTTAATTTTACACAATTTATTTCTTTCTTCAACACTTTGTTCCTAGAGCTAACATTCTTAAATTCTAACAATAATGAATCAAAAGCATCTTGCAATTCATTGAATGAGAATGAATTAGATTCACATACCTCATCATCCTCCGAGTCACTTTTGGCCATGAAACACAAGTTGGCCCTTTCTTCTTCCTCACTGTCGTCGCTTGAGTCATCACTGCCACTCCAAGTGGCAGCTAAGGCTTTCTTCTTGTACCTCTTCTCAGCACTCTCCTTTTTCTTTTTCTTCAACAGAGGGCAGTCTTGTCTTATGTGTCCAGGCTTCTTGCACTTGAAGCAAATCACCTCCTTGTCATAGTCATCTTTTTCTTTCCCTCTGGATTTGAAATTGTTCCTCACTTTCATCTTCCTGTTCCTTGACAGGAATTTTCCAAACCTCCTTGCCAGCAGGCTCACATCCTCCTCATCCATGGAGGATTCCTCTTCTTCCTCTTCTACAGCCTTAAGAGCAATGCTTTTGGTATTTTTGCTTTCATCCTCTTTTGGTTTTCTTTTCATTTCGAATGTGAGCAGACTTCCGATCAACTCATCCATTCCCAATTTCGTCAAATCCTTGGACTCTTCTATTGCAGTCACTTTCATGGTCCATGATTCCGGCAAGGACCTCAGTATCTTCTTTACTAACTCCACATTCTCGAATTTCTTCCCTAGTCCTCTTAGATCATTGACTAGGTTCGAGAACCTTTTATACATGTCCGTTATGTTTTCGTTTGTCTTCATCTCAAAGAGCTCATATTCTCTAAATAGGAGCTCAATCTTTGATTCCTTGACTTGGCTTGTTCCTTCATGCGTAGTTTGAAGAATGGTCCACACCTCCTTAGCCGATTCGCATGACGAAACTCTATTGAATTCTGTAGAATCCAAAGCACAAAATAATATATTAATAGCCTTGGCATTCAAACTTAACAATTTCTCATCATCATCATTATATTCATCCTCATTTTTAGGCAAGTTTGTCCTATGGTCTAAGGGAATAAAATCTCCATGCTCAATTATTTTCCATAGCTTATAGTCTATAGATCTTATATGTAGCCTCATCCTAATTTTCCATTGGGTGTAGTTAACACCACAAAATAGTGGTGGCCTAGTAGTGCATTGACCTTCACTAAAAACAGGGGCGGATGTGCTAGCCATTTCTCTACAAAGATCTTTAACTCTAAAAATCGTTAGATTTAGTTAATTTCCTAGAGTCCTGCTCTGATACCAATTGAAAAACCCTTAAGTGATAGAGAAATAATACTAGAGGGGGGGTGAATAGGATTATTTAAAATTTCTAAAGCAATAATCACAATTAACACTATAATACACACAATGCACAATAAAAGCAATAAAGAGAGAGAGTTCAGAAGTTGCTCAGCCAAGTTTAGAGAGGTTCGGAGCTTTGAACACAAGCCTCCTACGTCCTCTTCTTCAATCAAACCCGATTGAAGTTTCCACTATCTTCAATACCCGAAGATACAATAGTTTTTCTCACAAGGGAATTTCGCCCTTTTTACAAATGAAGTGTAAATAAAGAGATTGATTGTAAATGCCTCTCAATAGGCTGGAAAATCAAATGTTTAGTACAAATTCTCTCAAGTATGTAAGTGAATAAGCTTAGAGAGAGAAACAAAGCAATTGAAGAATGATGTAGATAGCTTGGCTTTTTCAATTCGTTTCAGTTGCCTCTCCAGTTCAAATAGCTCTCCTTTTATACTTGATTCACTGCCTAGAATAGGGAGGAGCCGTTTGCTAGCTTTTTATCCGTTGAAGTAGTTGAAAAAGGTAAGTTCTGCAATAAATTTTCCAGGCGCACGGTCATGCTCCTCTAGTGCACGGTCGTGCATGCTGCATTTATTGCTCGTTCAGACTTCCAACGGTCGACTTAAAAGCTTAGCGCCAATGATGCACGGTCGTGTGTCATTGACGCACGGTCGTGCTTCGACCCTTCATGGTCGTGCTCCCTAGATTGCATGGTCGTGCACTGATACTACAAGGTTTTGTCCAAAAATTCCAGGAGCTAGCACGGCTTGACTACACGATGAGCGCACGAGCAGCACACGGGTGCATTTTTGCTAGCGCACGGTCGTGTGCCAATTCTGCATGGTCGTGCGTGAGATGAATACCTTTGCACGATCAGTCTTGCACGATCATCCCGGTAGTGCTCTTTGGTAGTGCTCCTCATTTGCCATAACGCACGGTCGTGCGTATTGAGCGTGCACGGTCGTGCGTTGACTCCTTTTCTTTGACCAGCTGCACGGTTTCATTTGCACGGCTTGATCTCCCGTGCTCTTCATGAGTTATGTGCACGGTCGTGCTTCCACTACGCACGGTCGTGCTTCCAATGGCTTTTGAATCTTTCAGTTTCACACGATCAGGCTGCACGATTGATGTGGTAGTGCATTGCCCGTGTAGTGCCTGCACACGGTCGTGCATCATGCACGCACGCCCGTGCGGGTCTGATACTTTTCTTCAGAAAGTCACAGAGCCTTGCACGGTCAGGCGCACGGTCCCGTGTTTTGGACACACGAGGACTCGTTTGGTCAAGCACGGTCGTGCTACTAAGGCACACGGTTGTGCGAGACCTAAAACCTGCAAAAATAAATCTTTTCTTCCCTTCTTTGTCATGAATTACTTCATGCAAGGGATTAATTAGCATTTCAAACATACTTTAAACATTCATTAACAACTTAATTGTATTTTTATCATCATCAAAACATCAAGGGTTCAACACATGAGTTGAACCAAACTTGAGCTCAAATTGACTCGAATCTAGCCCTATTCATGACCAACTTAATAAAGAACATACGAGTCACATATAGTAAAAGGTTGTCTACTCTGACTTACAAAGTTTATGTTTATTATATATAAAGTGAATAACCTCGAGTTTACCTAAATGTGATGAATTTGGATCTTTATTAATGTGTCTTGATGTTTATGAACAATTATAAGACATGTTATGGGTCCTAATTGAAATAACCTAAAAATTGGGGAATAAATTACAATAATCCAAAAGTTAGGGTGTAACGTATAATATGGTTTAGTAGAGTGATGAGAATGTTCATATAAAAGTGAAGAAAATTTGTCTCTCAAATTTTCTTCACTCATACACAACATACATCAAATTCAATTTATAAGCTAAGACTTGTTTGATCTCATAACAAATTCTCATTGATCGTGGTATCATAATGTTTTTATGTTGACGAGTGAGACCTTCATTGATTGACGAAGCAAGCGTAAAACAAATTAGAACAAATTTCTATGTGATAGAGCCACCAAACACATGTATTAGTTATTAAACCCTTAAAATTGCATGTATAATATCCCTTTGATCCTAAGGGATGGTTTGATGATCTCAATTTGTAGCTTTATCATAGTTCCAATATGATTTTGAATGTAATGAATTGAGACTGCATGCTTTCACACTTTTCTTACCTCACAACTTAAATAATAACCAACTCGCCCATTATATTTGTTAACTCTCAGCTTTACTTAAAATTCAATTACCTCCAAGGACATATCCAAATATAAAGCTAAAAGAGAAAAAGACTTAAATGCCCTTAATACGTATCTATGGAGGTTAGATATCTAAAACATAAATCGGTAAACACAAAGACAATTATTCTCTCGTAATTAAGGTAATCACATAAATGATTGTCAAGATGAATTGATTCTAAAAAATGAAATTATTAATAAATTGATACATTAATTTTAATCCAAGTCCATTATGTTTCCGCTACAGAAAAATGTATCAATGTCCCTAATCAAGAGTCTACATGGTAGACAATTTCGCAAGTATACATCATTCAAGTAATAAAGTTGTGAAATATATCATTCTTATCGAAATTGAATACTGATTACAAATTTATATGACTTGCAATCCAAATTTTAGTGTTTTAATGCGATGGTTGAACAACCATCAATTTTTTAGCATTCTCATCTTATGTTTACTAAGATTTTTTGTTTGAAACAAAACAAATTACTTTATTTTCCAATAATAATAATAAAATCTGAACAATTTATAACAGCAGTGGATATTTAATTATTGGCAATATATTTAAAAGCATTAATTCGTAGTTTATTATATAGATCAAATTATGGAAAATTTTCTTCCAGTTTGATTCCGTAATAACAAATCAAGCAAGATATTGGCAATATATTTAAAAGCATTAAAAAATAATAAATTCTTTGCATAGATTAAGTGCTAAAATTTTTTCCAAATTCGGGCTAATATCAAAATTGGGTGGAGAAAATGGAAATTTCCATTGGCGGCCCAAGCCCATAAATTGAGGTCCCAATGTTGAGTAAAGTTCTTATACCGAACCTAATTTCGACTTTGCTTTTTGACGTTTCCTCCGTTTATTATAGAACTATGAATTCTTTTCAGGGAAATTAATTTAATTAACATTTTTTTAAATCTCTCAGACAAAAATTGAAATTGTTTTCAAGTTAAATGAAACCAACATTTTTTTGCAAATACCCAGCCACTATGTCACACATATCCACGTGTTTGTCGATACAAATTTGAATTGAAATTGTTTGAAAATAATGAAACTACCCTTGGTATATAAAAGGTGTCTTGCATGGGTGGTGTACAGTTTCTCACCAATCGTTTTATGACAATGATTTCTAACAAAAAATCTAACAAAAACCAACAAAAAAATCTAATAACTTTCGATGATTTCCAGCGACAAAAATAAAGTTAAATGTTAATAAATTGATTTTGAGCATCATAGAGTTGAAATTTAAGTTACATTGCATAGTCTTAGAGTGTTTTCAAGTGTTAGAATTGCCAAATTAATTTGGTTTATACATGTAATTTGTTGTTGATTTTGGATGAATTTTTTCATGCATAATTATTAGAATAGGTTAAGAATATGTTAGGGTTGAATTTATATATGAAAAATTTGGATATGGGATTGTTCGACCACCACCCGTGATTTGTAATACCGTGATTGGAGGTTTTCTAAAATTTTTCATGTTAAAGAATTTTATGATATTTTCCTTGTTAAGGGGTTTTGTGATATTTATAGCAACATATGTGAAAGGTTGGTTAGGAAATGAAGGTAACCAATGAAATTCTCCACCAAAAACATTGTGCAGTTGTTTGTCTCGAATTTGATTTGAAGTTTACTAGTATAGCCCCTCCAATGTTATTATCATCGGTATCATTGTCATCATCATCATCCTTATCATTATCAGTAACTTGTTCAGAATTAGAATCTATTTTAAGAACCTACGATAAGTCATTGATTTTATCACCACAACTCGTGGCTTCATTTTTAACTTTGAGAACATCTTCAGGGCCCCTTTCAAAACTGTACTTTGTCACTTCTGGCTGTTGGAAATCATGTTGGCTAGTACTTTCCCATGGATAATCAAAGTGGTAAGTGCATTTCATATAAATGGAATGCATTCCTTCAATCTAACAAACATTCTAATCAAACATGCGACATGTCGATCACATGTAATGTCTAATGGTCTTCTATTTTGAAGATTGCTCGATCTCATTAATAATTGAATCTTATTTGACCTCTAGTCTATTTAAAGAACTTTACTCAACATTTGGAGCGATCTCTATAATGTCATGTTCTTTAGAATTTTAGCCAACTTCTCTTGGTCTTCAATGGCTACATGTTTTCATTATTTTTTGTTCATTCCCCTTATATAAAACCAACACATACTTGACCATATCAGTTAATCCTATAATGGAAATGAATTATTGTTATATATTTGTGTCAAATATATTTATTAAGTTACAATTTACAATTTTAGGGAGATAAGTTCATCGTTTTAAATTAAGGTTATGATCCATAGGTAACAATTTAGTTTTTAACCAGATACAGTTAAGGTTTTAGGATGTGTTGTATGAGATTAAGGGTCTTAGGTTTCTATAATATATTGTGAAAGTGTTTACTGTTTAGGGTTTAAGATTTAAATTTTTACAGTAAGTAGGGTTAAGATTTAGGGTTTAGGTTTTCAATCTTCAAGGTTAGTGTTTAAGGATTATAGTTTGTCAATGTTTAGTGTATAGCATTTAGGGTTAGCATTTTTCAGTATTTATGGTTTATAGTTTAGGATTTAGGAGTTAATGTAATAAAAATTAAGTTCATCCCAGAAATACGTATAAATACTTA
>JAJEJH010001287.1:1449-34239 GCA_026122585.1 Anacardium occidentale | reverse complement strand
AAGAAGAGAAATATGTAATTTTCTCTTGACACACGACTGTGTGTCTTAGACACATAACCGTATGTCACATTAGAGTCATAAGTGATCCAAGAAGAATCTTGATGTCCACGTGGCCTTTTTGGATTAGTGGATTGATGTCCACGTGGCCTTTGAGGGAGAAAACCTGGTCTCTCTAATATCTGACTAAGGAGAGAGTTTGACATTCTAATATTTGTCAAGAATCTAGCTTATTGCTTTGCCGATGTTCTGTATTTCTCCCAAATTTTGAAGTTGTTATGTTTATTTGGATCCAACTCTAGATTGATTGTCTGAAGTGGAGGAAATTTGCATGGTTGATTTAGCTGGTAACCAAGAAAACCAAGAAATAAAATTGGGAATTGTTGGGGACTTAGGGCAACTTTTAGCGGAACTGATTTGAGGTCAAAATTTTGGTCTCTATGGGGGTTTCATGGTGAGCAAGCAGCATTGATCTTCCCTGTATAGAGCTTTCATATTTGAAGTTAGAAGAGAAGTCCACTGATTGTGATCAATTCATATTAGCAAGTACATGTTTGAACCTTGGCAAGGTAGGGCATACAAATTGGTTTACATGTCACCTGTCTCTTCAAATGCATTAACATAACATGTAGAATCTGGTAGTATAACACATTTAATAAGTTAGCCTCATTTTCAAATGATCTAACATAGCTTGTGTAATTTGTTAATAAACAATTCTTCTAATCAAATGGTGTGACACTGCCCATTTATTCCATTTGATCCAATGAACTGGTTTGTACAAATTCAACTTGTTCGCTTATTTATAAAAAACCTATCTAATTCATTTACATTATTAAGAAACAGGGTAAATATGATACTGGTCATATGAATTTATTTCTTCAATCATTATAAAGATGAGTAACATTTCCAGCACTATTGTTTTTATTTTCATCTCTCTAATGATACTTTATTTGTTGCACTTTGTGATCCAAAGGGCCTCCTCTTTTTTGTTCGGAATGCAATTGGATTAGAGTGATGCTCTTATTAGTGGTGGCTTCTGTTTCAAGAATCCAAATGCCACGCAAACTTGCGGTTGCGGTAAATTCTTTGCAGCAGGGTCAAATTATATTGTTTATACAAAAACAATTTAAATATTGAACTATTCATAAGTAGATTGTGTAAGAAGGAGACTCATAAATTATTTAGTATAATTACATGATTTTAATATCGCTGCTGCATTTCAAATTTCCCTCGGATTCTGCTGATTTCCTAACGCACTTAACATAATTGAGTGGGTTCCATTTGTTCTTGATTTGACGAAAAGGTAGAGGAGACTTTCTTTGATTGTTCTTAAGAACAGGTTTATACATTTGTAAAAACTTAGAACACAGATCCGGAGAGAACTTAATTCTCTTGTGAGATGTTATACATATGAATGCTTCGATGTTGTTCAATCTATTCCAGTTTGATCGTTTCGCGTGGATGAGGGTGCAATTTATTCCTCCGTCCACTACCAAATTCTTAACTAATGCACCAATTTTGAAACTTATTAGTCATGGTGGTGTTCATTATATCAAAGAGATTGTGAATGCGAAGGTTTCTGCATCCTCAATGAAATGTCTCACAGAAGATATGGTTTCTTAGAACTGATGTTTATTCCCCTATCAGAAAGTTCCTTATGCAACCAAAAAAAGTCATATTTGCTCAATTACTGGTGAATCAAGATATTTTTCCAGTATATAAAAGTCAATTGTTCTTCAACCGGGAGAGAGATTGATTGATTAGGATTGCTCTCAACAACTCACATAGTCACCCATCCATAGCGAATTTATTCTGTGTAGCTTTATTGAGTTTACAGAGAAATCGATTACAAAGAAATTGAGCTAGTTGAACAAAGAAACTTGAACGTAGAAGTACAAACCAAACTTCATATTTTCAAAACATCATCTGATTGTTCAGACAGGATGCTCGATGCATCCTTCGTTCTAGGCTTTCATCTTCGGCGGTGCCTCCGCTTTCTCGTTGGATGGTGGTTCCAATGGTTTTGCCCCAGTGTCGCCTGCTGAATCATGGTCTGCCTCAGCACCTTGCTGTTGCTTTTCATCATGTTCACCAGACAGAAATTTAGGTTGTGGGCAACAATTACCCATATTTTGATATACACTTTAAGATGTGTTTCCGCGTAACTGCGTCTTCCTGCTCTTATATAATAATTGAATTCCCTGATGCGCCACATAGAAAACACTACTTTGAATTCGATATTCTCCCATAGAGTTTTCAAGAAATTTTTTCTTTCGAATTTCCAGCTCGTGTTGCACGTTAGTGAATGTATTCTGCACTCTTAAAAGTTATTCCGATCAAGATTCTTCATTAGCCAGTGATTGAAAGAGAATTAGAGAATATATTAACCAGATGAGTGATCTTTTTGTTTTTTTAAACTTACTAACCAAATTATAATAATGTTCCAATGGAGTAAATTTCTTCACAGAATTTGAGTATAAACATGAAAAATTGATCAAGATCAAAGCTGCAAATGAACAGAAACAGACGTACGTCACAAACTCACAAGAATCTTACATAAGCTCAGATCACAGAAAAATCCGAATTGAGTATATGTTCTAGATTAGTTTCCGGATACGACTTTCATAACCCTAGCTCCTTCATAATTGCTAAATTCTGAATATCTCCATAGTTTTTGAAATTGTTAATGACATCGTTCTAGCAATTTATATAAAATCACTCTTGCGGGGAGATTATTGTTAGTTTCAAACTACCTAGTATATGGAAAATCAAAAAAAGTTTTACCATGGTCATCCATATGTTACTCTATAATTATCTTGTCATGTATTCATAACTATTAATTCTCAGGATCTAATCCTCGTCTATCTTACGACTTAGAAAGACTTTTTAACACTTGTAACGTAAGTTTCCGTAAGTCAGGCATTCTATTTGATGAACAAACAGGTAAAATGATATAATCACCGTTGCACTACCCACGATTTTTCGGAACTTATTGTATGTCAAACTATTTATATTAGTTGAAAACATACCCATTTCAACTTTTTTATGAACAAAATAAAGTGAACAGAGATTCCATAATTTATTATCCCAAAAAGGGGCCTTTAAATAGCATACTTTAGCATAATTATCCTGAGAGGAATAAAGCAGAAGTGTGCTTTTCTCATTAATTTTGAAGTTTATTCTATAATTAAGTATAAAGTTACATTGATTAATATCCTCCTTTATTAAAGTTAGATTTAAGTCGAATTCATTTGAATTCAAATTTGAGTTCAAATTTTGCTCAAAACAAGCTAGCCTCAAGTGAGCTTGAGCTCACAATTTCAACAGTTTTTAACTCAAACTCAAGTTTTAGAGGGTTTTGACTCATAAAACTTATAAACTTAAAAAATTCGATCTGAATCAATTAAAATGATATCATTTTGATCAATACGTATCAAAACGACATTATTTTGATAATATATTTTAAAAAAATCATTAAAGAATTGAGAAAAAAGCTTGCCTTATTAAATCTAAAATTTGAGTTTGTATTTACCAAACTTATCGAACTCAAACTCGAACTTGAATTCGACTCCTTATTAACCAAACTAAACTCAAATTTAAGTCAATTTGAATTCAGTCGTAAGCTTCTTCATAGATGTTTGATGTCATTTCACTCTTTTTTTTTTTAAATTAAAATTTTATTTGGTTTGTAGTAATAAAATATTATTTTGATAATTTATTTTTTATTATTAATATTAATTTATTTGATTTATTAAATAATAAAATATCTTAATAATACTTTATTATGCCATTATTTTGAAAGATAATATAAGGGAAATATAAAAACACCACATTTACTCAGAATAAAAAATTTATAGAATATTAATTGTATTATAATTATACCTTTATTAAATTTTACTTCAAAACACCCTCATATTTAGTTAAAATATTAAGCAACTCAACTAACTATTTTACTCTCGCGAACTTACTCTGCTGGGCAAAATTGCCCTTTTGCTCAGAGAGTACTACCAAAACCTACACCTCAAACAAACCAAATATTTATCATTCTCGTATCTCTGTGCAACTTGTCTCCTCGTGTTATCTCTCTTGCTTAAGAGCTAGGGTTGGTTTGTACTTGCATCTTCTTGTGTTTTAGGTTACTATTTGATCAGTCTGAGTCTTCTGTTTCAAACTTTCCATCTTTCTCTATCTGCATTTATTCTACGTCAATCTGAGCCTTCTAAGTATGTATTTGTTGTGTAAGCTGAGTCTTCTTTTGAGTTGCACACTGGACGTATACAGTAAGAAACGTGAGCTTGTTCTTTATTATTATTATTATTATTATTTTGGAGTGATTTTTAGATTCAAAAAGTTGGTAGCTTAGATATTTTTAAAACATGCTTTGTTTGTTATTTGTGAGTATGGACTTTGTTTGAGCTTGTTGACTTTTGTTATTGAGCTCTGATAGTGTTATTTCAAATTTTATTTCATTTGATTCGGCATTTCTTAAACAAGTCGCTCTGTTGATGTTTTTCGTTCTATATGGTTTCGAGTTCTATTCAATCTCTTTAATTAAAGATCTTCTAAAGCATGTGTTTAGTCACCATTTTGAATTTGCATTTGGATATGATGGAAAGCATGTTCGCCATGCTGGCACTTGTTACTGTGGCCATGCTACTTAAGAAAAGGAACAGAGACAGGCGTTCTATAATTTATGCTAGTGAATCAAGTAGTAGAAATTATTGATTTTTTATGTTCAAATTTGTTTTTCAAAATTTTCGACAATTCTAGTGATCCATAATGTCCATATATTCGGCTCTCAATCCTTCGTAAATGTGATGCCAAAGAAATATAGTAGCATTGGATTTGTCATATTGGGACAGTTTATTTTCTTATTTGACTCACTACGGCAGAATGGGGCTTTTGTGACGGTTTTTTAGCGGCGTTTACCCAAATGCAGCTAAAAGAATAAGGTTTAGTGGCATTTTCTTAAAACGCCACAAAAATGCCGTAAAATAATGTTTTACCGGCATTTGTAAAAATTCCGGTAAATCTTATTTAAAAACGCCGCTAAAGGTCTTTAAACCTAGCGCGCGAACACTTCTTCTTCCTTTTTCCATTTTTCCTCCCGCCGCTGCACTCTCTTTTCTCCCACTCTGGCCGCTGTATTCACCGATTCCAGGCGTGTTTTCGACGGTTTTCGGTTATTTCTTCTTCATTTGAAGACGATGTTCTGCTCTTCTTCACATTGGCTCTCATTTGGAGGTGAAGTTGTAAATTTTCTGAAAATTTTAGATTTATTGTTGTTTTTTATTATTTATTAAAGTATGTTAATTGAAATCCAACCGATTTGAAGGGTTGGTTTGTATGTGGTATTGAATTGGAAGTATTTGATTGATTATTTAGAATTATTAAGTTTTGAATATGATTTCTATATTTTTAATTCTGATTTTGGTTCCAATTCCTATTATATTTTAGGGGGTTTAAAAATATTAAAAAGAATAATAATTCAAAGTAATTACAGATACAATTTAATGAACCAAAATCTTCAGAATGGATAGTAATTAAAGTGGGAAAATTGAATTAAAAAATAGATTCTGGGTAGGGGCGGTGATCTGGAGCATGTTGTCTGTGCTAGGATTTGTCTTTCTGGGAAATTAGTAATTTTATATGATAATTAATTTACCTTAAACATGATTAAACAAGGAATTTGACAGGGCTTGGAGTACCCTAAAAATTTTTAATTAATTTTTTAATTATTTTATATTATTTAATTTTTATAGAGGATATTTTGATTATTTATTATAAAATGTTAAAAAAATTTAAAAAGAAAGTGAGTATTTAAAAAACCTTTTAGATAAAATTTTATTATTTAAAAAAACCTTTTGTGGGTATTAACCGTTTAGTCTTCACACTTAGCCTTCACAAAATTTCGATGGCAAAATAATTTGAGATGGTCAATAATATATTTCTCATTTCTTCAAAAGCAAGTAATCTATCCATATATATTATACGATCTTTTTTATCCATTTTATTTTATTTTTTACTATCAATTTTATTTAAAAATTTTGAAAAATAATAGAGGATGCTTCCTTAGTGATATCGATCTCAAAGTGAATAAATTTTCGAAGCCCTTATAAGAGTTAGACTTTAATATTTGAATGATTATTTTCTAATCTTTTCTTTTTTCTATTGCTCAAAATTTTCCAAGTCAAGGTAGACTTCTGAGAAACATTGTCTTATCAGTTAAAACTTAAAATTACAAAGGGCTCCACCATCTTAACAACCATTGACCAAGACTTGTGTGTTTGGGAGAATAACATGAGGATGCCCATCACTTTAATTTACTCAACATAATTTTTTCCACCATCTATTAGAAATATAAAAATATTTTTCTTAATTTAATAATAATAAAAGAAACTATAGGGAGGATAAAATTGCATATAATCAAAAGAATCTATGAGAAATTATTTGTATGAGTATGAAATATTACTTTTTAATAAATATGACTCAATTTCATTACAAATAAATAAGTAATTTAGAACTTACAACTTAATTATTATATTATCTAATTTAGAAATACCAAACACATTTTGGATGTCAAATTCAAATTTAGTTACACAATTACCAACTTTCTTTTGTTAGTGTTGCCAACATAATTATATTTTCCAAGTTGATTGAATTAATTAGCTGAAACAAAAGATGGAGAATTGGCTGCAAATCAATTTCATCCACTAATACCAAAGAGATTGAATGCATTGCGGGTTAAATTTTTGGAATTCCAAAGGGCCTACCATCTTTGACTTAGACTTTGTGTGTTTGGAAGAATCTCATAAGGAAAATAAAACTATTTTCCTAGATCTTGACAATAATAATAATAATAATAATATCTATACGGACAACGTGTAAATTTGTAATAAATAAAAAAAGTCATATTGCATCTTCAAAATAGAATTTGAAAATTAATGCTCTTCCACCATCCTATTTTCCAAATGAAAAGATTACTTTAATTTAATAAACCATATTAAAGATATATTTCATTAATAATTAACTATCATCTTTTCAAAAGCAAGTAATCCACCTATATACATTGTATAACCTTTTTCTATCCATTTTATATTTTTATTGACAATTTTATTTAAAATTTTGAAAAAATAATATAGAGGATGCTTTCTTAGTAATGCCAACTCAAAATGACTAAACATTTATAATTTAATTGTCTACTCTATACAACACTTTTTTTAATACAATGCTTTTTAATCTCTATGAAATCACCAATGTATGACTCAGTAATAATCTTTGCCTTTTTACACCATGTTTTATTTGTGTTTGCAATATAACTATGAAATGTCACATGGTCTGATTGATTTGGTGGTTACATTAGGTATAATTTTAACTATGTTATTATCTATCAGTACGTTGTTATGGATACTCGCAAGTGTAGGAGCTGGATGAGTTTACCAACAGTTACCGTAGAATTTTTAGAAGGGTTGAATAGCTTCCTTGATTTTACATTTCAAGGTAAGTTAAGTACTGACAAGGTTCCATGTCCTTGTAGAAAGTGTGTTAATTACTACTACAAAAATCGGATAGAACTGTATGACCATTTAGTGGTTCATGGATTTATGGTTGGGATACGACTTGGTATTATCACGATGAATCTACGGTCACACAAGAGTCAATCCCAGGTATCCAAGTACAAAAAGAAATGAGTACAAATAATTCCATAACAGAAATGTTATATGATGTTTTTGGGGTATCTGGACAACTTTTCAATACATGTAATCATGGCAGAGATGCAATTGAGCCCAATATCGATGATATTATAATGGAAGAACATCCAGAACATTTTGTTGGAGAAAAGGAAGACTTCAGGAAATTAACAGAAGATGCTAAGGAAGAATTATATCTAGGGTGTGAGAATTTCACTAAACTGTCATTCGTTTTGCATCTCTATAATTTAAAATGTCGTTACGGTTGGTCTAACGAATCGGTTGATGCTTTAATTAAGCTTTTAAAAGATGCTTTTCCAAAGGGTGAGACACTACCAAACTCTTTTCATGAAACCAAAAAGATTATTGAAGCCTTAGGACTTAAATATGTGAAAATTCATGCTTGTCCCAATAACTGTATGCTATTCTGGAAAGAAAAAGCTTCTGATGACTTATGCTCAGTTTATGGGGTGTCTCAGTGGAGAAATTCTGAGAGTGATTCACCTAGTGCTATAGGAATTTCTAATTTGGTCAAGAAAAAACAAATTTCATCGAAAGTGTTGCGGTATTTTTCTATCAAGTCGAGACTTCAAAGGTTATTAATGTCCCCAAAAACTTCAAAGTTGATGACTTGACATGATAAACACCGTACCAAGGATGTAATTATGAGACATTCGACTGACTCAGAAGCATGGAAAAGCTTTGACTCGATCTACCCTATATTTGACGAAGAACCACGTAATGTCAGATTAGGTTTAGCGAGCGATGGTTTCAATCCGTTTGGTATTATACAAAGCACTTACAGCATATGGTCAGTCTTTTTACTTCCCTATAATTTACCACCATGGTTGTGCATGAAACAACAATTTTGCATACTCTCATAATTAATTCTCAATCCTTCTGGGCCTAGTAATGATATTGATGTTTACTTGCAACCTTTGATAGAGGACCTTAAAGACTTATGGGAGATAAGGATGGAAACGTTTGATGCCTCATCGAATCAAATGTTTCAATTGCATGCAGCAATTATATGGACCATAAATGATTTTCCAGCTTATGGTAATCTATCTGGGTGGAACATTCATAGTTGTTTTGCATGTCCTTATTGTAATACAAAGACAGACTCCAGGTGTTTGAGGAATGGTAAAAAGTTTTGTTTTATGGGCCATCGTCAGTTTTTGGATATCACTCATAAGTCTTACTTTGATGCAAAATCATTTGATGGGACAATCGAATTAAGATCTACTCCAGTTCCACCATCTAGGTTTACAATCTTGGATCAATTGAAAAATATCAAGTTCATGTACGAAAAGATGCATAAAGAAGTTACGGGGGTCAAACCAAAAATATGGAAAAAAAAAGGTATTTTCTTCCACTTACCTTATTGGCAATCGCATTTAATAAGACATAACCTTGATGTGATGCACATTGAGAAAAATGTTTGTGACAATGTAGTGAATACAATTCTCAATATTGATAAAAAGTCAAAGGATAACATCCATGCTCGTCGGGACTTGCAAGAGATGAACATAAGGAAGGAGTTATGGCCTCAACAGCGGGATTCAGGAAAAACCTATTTACCTCCGGCCTGCTATACGATGGCATTAATGAGAGAAAAAATTTTTATGGAATGTTGGAACAAGTTAAGTTCCTGGATGGTTTTGCCTCAAACATTTCACGATGTGTTCGTAAACAACACAAATTATCTGGTTTAAAAACTCGTGATTGTCACGTATTAATGCAACAACTCCTTCCACTTGCATTACGAGGTGCATTGCCTACGAAAGTAAGTTCTATTCTGACTGAACTATCAAACTTCTTTCAAGTTTTGTGTGCTAAGTCACTTCGAGTCCATGATCTCGAGCAACTTGAAAGAAAGATTGTGCTCACACTCTGTAATATGGAAAAAATTTTCCCCCCTATATTTTTCACAATTATGGTGCATTTGGTTGTTCATCTGACTACAGAAGCGAGGCTTACCGGGCCAGTGCAGTACCGATGGATGTATCCAATCGAAAGATAAATATTATAAATAAATATACTTCATAGTCTTTTCTTGAAAGTAAGCTCATACTCTGTCATTCATCAAGTCATTAGGTATTTTAAAATCAACTGTCCAGAATAAAGCTCATCCAGAAGGTTCGATTGCTGAAGCGTTTCTTGCTTCAGAGTGTTTGGCATTTTGTGCTCAATATCTAGATGACGACAAATCATCGCAGGGCCAAAAAAACACAACTAATGCACCTGGGTCCAATTCAATCCTATTTTCCTAGGTTGGACAATCGTCTGGAAATGTTCAAGGTTTCATGATAGATGAAAATATGTGGATTCATGCATAACATTATATTCTTTTTAATTGTGATTCAGATATAGTCCGGAGGTGCCGAGAGTAAGTTATCTTTGACGATGAACATATCCATGAATATATCAACATCAAATTGCAATGATATTGTACTCATTTGTCCCTAAATTATAGAGAAAATGTCAGCGCTATCAAAAGACAGCATCGTTGATGACGACAAACTCAACATGAGATTGATCGCTTACACAACGAATCCTTTCATGAATGGTTCAACGTAAAGGTAAATTAAGTTTTTTTATATATATATAATTCTCTTTTATATATATATATATATATATATATATGTATATATTAGTGGACATTAACAAATAACTATTTATGTTGCTTTTAGGAAAAATATCTGAACATTGACGATGATGAGTATCTTATTACTAAAATCAAAGCCCTTGCGTGTGGTCCAAACTATATAGCAAAGAGGTTCAAATGTTTTGATTTGTATAACGAGTATAGATTTCGAACGAAGAAATGTGAGAAAGACATGAGTACACAAAATTGTGGAGTTATGGTGATAGCCAAAACCAAAAGTTATGCCAGTAGTAGTGACTCAAGGCCTGTGTTAGGCGATGTGACTTACTATGGTGCATTGACTGATATTATTGAACTCAACTATTAGATGAATTTAAGATTATACTATTCAGATGTGACTGGGTTGATGTTACTCATGGTAGAGGGATAACACAGGACGCACAAGGATTTACACTAATAAGTTTTACTCACCTAATTCACACTGGTGATCATATACTTGATGAACCTTTTGTGCTTGCATCTCAGGCTCAATAAGTTATCTTTGTCCAAGATCGAATAGATGAACAATGGGTTGTTCCTTTGCCCATAAGGCCTAGAGATACCTTTGATTTAGGAGATGTTGCATTTGATAGGGGTAACATTAATGTGAATATCCCTGACGAGAAGGGGAATATTCTCCATTTAGCAAATCAGATAGAGACAGAGAATGATAATTTTGAGTTGGTTAGAAGTGATATAGACAGTATTTTCGTTGATGTGCTTATTGAGCAACAGTTATAGGATGATGATGACAATGTTAGTTAAGGTTAACTCAAATGTTATATTTGATGTGTTATTCATTTCTTTATCTACATGAGGTAACCTTTTACATATGTTTCTTTTTTTTCTTAATTATTTACATATGAATCTATAAATAACGAGAACTTTTTTGGCAGATTACAGCTAAAAAATGCTGAGGAAAAAAGATATACAAATGATCTTCGAGGGGCAATCCTCACAAAGCGTTGAACCACTAAGTCAACAACAAGACAGCACCCCAACCACAGTTGGTAAAAGACAACATGGTATTAAAAGTTATGACATTTTATTATCAAGCACCATTGACTGATACGTTATTTTTTCTCATATGTGTTATAGGTTAGGACTTAGAAACAAGACGAAAGAGACCAACTTTGATGTCAAAACTTTTGAATATACCTCTGAGTGAGAAGGTCACAGTGTAGTTTAACGATATAAACCAAAGAGTAGGACCCGAAGCTCGTGTGTTGGTTAGTTTGCTGGAGACTTTAGCAAGAAATTGTCAATTACTCCCTTTAAGTATACAAGATTGGAGGTGAATTCTAGCATCAGAGAAAGAAACGATTCTTAAATTTGTTAAGTTAAGATTGCATTATTGTGTACGCATACTATCGCATTATTTATTATGGGCCTAATAACACAATTTAATACTATATACTTTTTTCCAGGCAAGGTTACATACCCTCCAGAAAGAGACAAATGGGTGTTACAATCTCTAGGTAAGAAATGAAAAGACTATAAGTATGACCTGAAAGTAGAGTACTACGAACGGTATCCCAATATTGATGACATTGTCAATAATAAACCAGATCAAATTCCATGAGATTAGTGGATGGCTCTCGTAACACAATGGCATTCTGAGTAGGGACGGGTAATATAATTTTTGCTCTTTCTTGTCTAGTTACGTAATGATGAATTGTATCTTTTTATTAAACATTTTCTTTGTTTTAGAGACGTAGCGGAACAAATAGAATGACTCGTTCTGTTCAAACAATGCCACATACTGGAGGAATAAAGAGTATAGCACGATTAATGAATGAAATGGTCAGTTTTTTTGCTCTCATTATTAACCATATGATTAGGTCTTGTTGTAATTATATCTTTCTACATCTGAGGAACATACATCAAGTGGTGAAGAGCTGTCATGAGCCAAAGTGTTCACAGCCACCCATCGGACTCGTAAAGATGGGAGACCAATTGATCAGGACTCTGTACACGCAATCGTAAGTTTAGTTTCTATTACTTTATTTGTGGTTGTGATAAATTTCGTGTAATAAGACATTGCTTTTTATAATGGGTTTAGGAACTCCTCCAAGAGAAGATAAATGAGTTACAAAGTTCTATCCAAGAGTCAAATGCAAGTCTTCAAGAGATGGAGTATAATACATTTGTTCAAGTGATGAGACCAGAAAGACATGGTCGAGTGCGTGGATTAGGATTAGGTCCAATGCCTAGCATGTACAGGGTATCGGCATCGACATCGGCATCATCATCTCACCACTTAGGCAGCCTTTCAAGTGTGAATAATGAGGTGGACGATAGAATAAGAGTATTGAAAGATCAAGTGAGAACACCGCAAGAAGCACTTGGTAATACGATGAACACAGTTGAATCTCAGTTGTTTAGGATTTGTGCATCATTGGGCTCGCCACCAGAGCAAAGTGACGAGCCACCTAGTGGAGAGGTAATGTTTACAAGATATGTTTATATAACAAATTTTTTCAAATCGAGTAATTATATGAAAATTACTATCTATGGATTGTTCATTTCTGTGTCATAGGTACCTCATCCATCAAGTAACCAGCACTCTTCAGATGAGAACTAGTAAGTTTGTATTTACATTCTGGTGACTTATTTTCTATGTTCGAGAAATGCGTATTAGTGAAATCCAACCGATTGGAGGGTTGGTTTGTATGTGGATATGAAGTGTTGAAATTATTTGATGTTTGTTTTATTTGTTGCTGGTTTTATTTGTTGTTTGCAATCCATGTGGTTTTATGAGAAATAATTATATTTCGTGTCTTCTCGTTAACTCTAACTGAAGAAGTTTACTGACGCACTTTGTTAGAATTTCTAATTTGGATGCGTTTTGTGTACCATTGTCATATTGCATCACTCATAATTATTTGTTACTGATTGTGCTTATTTGTCAATAATTTATACTCGTTTTGCATTTGTGTGAAGCATAAAGCTAAATATTATATCTTGTGGTTGGGACCATATGTTGGTACTATGTTGGATCTAGATAATGCATAAATAAGGATAAAATTCTTCAATCTGTTTTTTATATGAGAATATTTTATACTTGTAATTAGATTTTGTCGATACATCTATTTGCATACAACAAGACTATTAACCAATACAGTTTTGTGTTTTATTCTATGTTAGCGGACCATTAATGAACATTGTCTGCTATTATTGTATTTTGTTCTTCTAAAATCTTTAACTTTTTTTCGCAAGGGATAATGTAAAGTGTTTTGGCTCCAACAAGCTTCATAACAATTCCCAAATAAAGTATCTAAACAATATTAGAATTAACAATTGTATTCATGTACGATAAGAATTCTGATAATACTTTTTATCCAATATTTTATTAATGATGTTACAAGCTTTTTTTGTATATATTTTTAGATGGTATTGTTTTGCATATATTGTTATCAATTTATCTATCAAGTTTTGAATGATATTTATTATAAGCAGGAAGTTTAATCAATAAGCAAGGAAAAAAGCCAATGAAACAAGTAAAATTGTGCTAAAAATGTATATAAATAAACGCCGCTATAACAAAAAAATGTCGTTATAAATTCCCAAAAAAACGCCACTACAACCTTAAAAAAACGCCGCTATAACGTAAAAAACGCCGCTAAAAACATTGCAAACCGCCGCAAAACATTCTAAAACATAAGATTGGAAAGGCGCGAAAAAAAATAAAAACGCCACTAAAACATACAATACGCCACTATAGAGTATTAATTCCGACAGAATATCGCACGCCAAAAACAGGGGGAAATAAATTGGCAGGTGTGGCTGAATTTACTGGCGTTTTTTAAACGCCGGTAAAACCCTTAAAAAACGTCATTGTTACATGCAGGTTAGCGGCATTTTTTTCCAGGTTTTACCGGCATTTCAAAAAAACGCCGGTAAAACTTTTACCGACGCAGCGTATACCGACGTTTGTACAAACGACGGTAAGATTATTTGCGATATTTATAGACACCGCAAAAACACAAAAAAAAAAACGCTGCTAAAAACTTTTCCTGTTGTAGTGACTGATTCTCCAAGGTTTATAGATTCTAAGTGGAGGACCATGTCAAGAGCCATTTTCTCCATCCAATCTCAAGGCAACATATTGAAGCTTTATAATATTGGACAGTTTCACTAGGTACATGTTGAGAGAAATAACAAAATTGGCATTACAAGGGAGAATGTATAGGTCAATACAAAAATTATTGTATCAGAACATTAGGTTCTCATATTCGCAAAACTTTTGGTTTTATTATTATTATTTAGAATATTGAGTTTTAAATTATGGTATTACAAGATCTTAGTTCCAGTAATATTTAAGACTTCAAGCCTGTATTTTTTTCGTAATTTTCGTAAACTTCAAGTTGCAAAATGAGGCAACAATAAAAATGTAACAAATAGATATATATTATAAATTAAATATTTGATAATAGTGATGGAAATGTTCACTATTTTGCATTTTCTCAAATGAGACAAATAATAATAAAAAAATATAATAAATTAAATATTTAATAATAGTGAGAAAAACATCCAGTATTCATATTTTCACAAACAATGTGATAATAACAAATGAATTAAACATGTGTAATAAATTAAATATCTTTTAATGGTGATGGAAATACCTACTATTTGCATTTAAATGAATTAAACATATATGATAAGTTAGTGGTGATAGAAACGCCAACTGTTTGCATTTTAACAAATTAAATGATAATAATAGATATATTAAACATATACAATAAGTTAGATATTTATTAACGGTGATGAAAATGCCTCCTATTTGTATTTTAGCAAATGAGGCAATATAATAAATCGATTAAACATATATAATAGACAATAAATTAGATATTTATTAGTGGTAATGGAAATGCTTACTGTTTACATTTTAGTAAATGAAATTATAATAATAAATAAATTAAACATATAGGATAAGTTAAACACTTACTAGTAATAATGGAAATGTTTATTGCTTGCATTTTAGCAAATAAAACAATAATAATAAATAAATTAAACATATACAATAAATTAAATATTTATTAGTAGTGATGAAAATGTCTAATGTTTGCATTTTAGCGAATGAAATGATAATAATAAATAAATTAAGCATATGTTATAAGATAGATATTTATTAGTAGGGCCAAAGGACATATTCCCACCCATAGTTTGAGGTGGGGATAAAGTCCCACCCCTAAGTTTTCAAAAACTCAGTTTTTCATCCTTTGACCAAATTCAATATTAAATATAATTGTAAACAGTAACATTTTAGGGGTAATTTTGTTATTTTATGATTAAAATTTTATAAAATAATAAAATAAATTTTATATAAATATAAAATTTTAAAATATATTAAATTATTAAAAAATTTTAAAATTCAAAAAAAAAAAACCAACCACCACCGCCGATGCCGGCGGCGGTGGCCATTGATGACGGAATCATGTAGTCGTCTCCAACCACCTAATTCCAGGGGAGGTCAAATCTGGCCTCCCCATTCGATGGAGGCAGCCAGATCTGGCCACCGAAAACGATCAAAAAGGGCTAGTATTGTCCTAGCGACCATGTTTTTTGACGAAAGATGTTAGATCTGGCCTCTTCCTCCAAAACTGGAGGTGGTCAAACCCAACAGGGAGGCCAGCCACCTGGTGCCGTTATCAACGGCCACCACCGCCTAGTATCGGTGGCTGTGACTACTTTATTTTTTAAAAAATTTTAAATTTTTTTATATTTTATAATTTTATTATAAATTTTTTATTTGTTAAAGGGCATTTTAATCATTTTATTTGAAAAATTATAAAATATGTTTAAATTTTAGTCCAAATGTGGGAATCTAGGTTTTTAAAAGTTAGAGGATGGGACTTTGTCCCCGTCTCAAACTATGGGTGAGAATAAGTCCTTTGGCCTATTAGCAGTGATGAAAATGTCAATTGTTTGCATTTTAACGAATGAGATGATAATATTAATTAAATAAGATATATACGATAAGTTAGATGTTTATTCCTGTATGTTGTTTACATTTTAATGAATAAAATAATAATAAATAAATAAATAAAACATATCTAATAAATTAAATATTTGTTAGTAATGGTGAAGGCGTCTATTATTTATATTTTAATAAATAAAATGATAGCGAAAAGGTTGTGTATGTTATGTGATGATAAAAATAATATTTTTCAATATATTTAAATGATTTTAACTTATTTTTTTTTAGGTGCTTACCACCCTTCGATGACTCTGATACCCATCCAATGCCCTATTTCTCTATCTATCCAAAGGAGCATTTCTCTTTGTTTATGTAAAGGTGATTCTTAAAAACGGTCCGAAGGAGGCAAACGGGGTCGTTTAACGAATAACTACAACCCATGGTCAAAGTATATAGCCAATCATCTAAGTACAAGTGGAATAGGTCATTGTGGGAAGAGCAGAATGCGGCAAGGGCATTGGTAAGTCTGAAAGGCAACAATCAAACGCTCCTTAATTATTAATTATTAACTACATGAATATAATAAAAACATATATTTTACCAAAATTGCCCACACATTTATCTGCCTAGGAGCGACACCAACCTATATTGTTTCCAAGAAGCTAAGATAATTATGTTTTGACTGGTTTTTCACAAATTATCTCATAAGTCCAACCAGTTTTTTATGCTAATTTATATTTGAAACAAATATATCATTTTTTACTAAATTGACCCCAACATCAATTAAGAACAACAATAATTTATGAATTAAAAAAGTAGAATTAAAATAATATAATATGTAATAAGTTAAATTGACTTAAGTCGTTTTAACAATTAGAATCCAAAACGTATTAAATTCATATTGACTCACTTGGATTAAAGTGATTTTGATGTAAAATTTCTTTTATTTTAAATTTATTTTTAGATGAAAAATGAATGAAACAGCATTTGAGAGCATACAATTATTAAAATTAAAGATGAGGGTAAAATGGATATTAGATTGAGTTTTTGACTATGTTCATATAATAATAAAAAAAAAAACTAGTCAAAATTATTTAGATTAATTTCGTTTTTTTCTTTTTTTTTTTAGCACAAGACTGTTTAAGATGGATTTGTAAAACATTTTCGGAAAGGGCTTTCTGTAGAAGCAACTTTTAGAGAAGTCACTGATGTAAAGTGAAGAAAGTTATCTAAATAATTGTAGCTGGCTGGTTGGAATTTATGTTTGTTACAAGACTTATTAAGATGAGTTTGGAAAGTGTTTATACACACACATACATATACATACATACATATTTACATACATACATACAGACTCACTCATACATATATATTTGTTTGTTGTTTTTGTTTTCTTTATATTTTCTTTTCTCATAATGTCTGATTCATTCATATAGTAACAGTTTAACAGAACTTGGTAAAACATCCAAAAAAAATGAAGCACTGAATCATTCATTCATAGCAAAATATATTGGGTTCGTAACAGAAGAGTAAAGGGGTTAACATTTTCCCTGGCAATTAAGCATATTCCGGAAATATATAGTTCTACTGTTCCCTTGTAAAAAGTACTTACAGAAGAATCTTCTTGAAGTACTTGTGAGAAAATTTCACAAATGAAAGAAGTTACAACCCGTAAAAAAATTTAAGAGGAATGGACAGATTATAGGATTCTCACATTGTCGATTACAACCAGCAACACTTTTGCCAAATTAAATAACTTAAACCAGTAAAAAAAATTACAAGCAATATGCTGAAGTCAAATAAGCAGAATGAAAGCTATTGATTACCTGCCAGTCCAAAATATGTATGGAAGACATCAACAGCATCATCGGGTCGGGTCTATCAGAAATACCTCCATATTCTGTGTTCTGCATCTAAAATTTGTATCATCAGAGAAAGCCTTGCTACAATTCTGTGAATCAAAGCCCAGATGCACAGCACCTGGCGATTTTTTAGAAGAATAACATAACAGCCCATTCAACTCAGATTAACCTGATAGTCCAAGATGTATTTAACGAGTTTCTCCTTGCTGATCCAATGGACTCTATCAATCATGATCAAGCTAGAAAGTACCCACCATGAGCAAAATGACTCAAAAATATCTATAATCTTAGATAAGAGTCATTTTGATAATCTTATAATAACAAAAATATATTAGATAAATTTAATATGAGATCATTCTTTTTGCCCTAAACCCTTTTTTTGAGCCCTTAAGCCAGTCCTGACCATAACTAACAAACCTAGAGCAATTCAACAAGATGATGGTGAGAAGAGCCTATGAAAATATTCCTGTACGAAGTTGATTTTAATAAAATGACCACATCAGGATACCTCTCAAGTCGCCCATTAGACCTCCAGATTTGACTTGTTCCCATAACCACCACCCAACCAGGTCCTTGCCAACATGATACAAAGCTCCCGTGATAGCAAGAGCGCCCACACAGAAGACTGCGGTCACAAAAGGCAGAGAAACATTTAACTAAATTTGAGTCTAATTTTAACATGGAGCCAGTATTAAGCAGTGACCACAAAGTCACTTGAGTGCAAATTTCACAATATGTTTCCTTTTCCAATACCCTATTTTAATGTAGCTGTAAGAAGCTAATGAGTACACAGGTGATTAGAGCAATTCATCTTGAATGGAGACCCAAAAAGTTACATATATGATAATCTGCAAATGGCAAGAAATATGGCATGAAATTTAGGTGCTACAAGGTCCAAGGTTCTAACCGTTGTTGGAACTTAACTGCAGACTACTTTACTTTAAGGATATACTGGAAATTGTGGAAACAAATGACCATTAACAATGGCATGTCCTGTAGTATAACATCTTTATATTTAACAAAATAAGGGATAATCACTAATTACATTAAGTGGAAATCTTATATATAAGACCTGATTAACCAACTTAGAACAGACAATTAAAAATATTTCACTGCCACAAGTTTACCATATGAGACAACTAATTAACAGCTACGTGTATATATATATATATATATATATATATATATATATATATATATTATTACTTTTAATACATATCCTAAGATGTTAATCACCACAAAGAAAATGAATTAACTATTTCAACAAACTCCCCCTTTAATTCATTTCTTTAGCACACCAATCAGTTCTCGATTGCATATAAATTTTTTTTTGGACAATGCTTTTGTAAAGATGTTAGCCATTTGAAGGTTTGTTCCACAAAATTTGAGTTGTACCTCTTGATGCTCAACCGCTTCTCAAATGTAATGGTACTTGATAGTAATAATTTTGGTCTTGTCATGGCTAACTGGATGTTCACTAATTGCAATTTTCGACTTGCTATCACAAAATATTGTTATTGGTTTTTCTTGCTTCTCTCCAATATCTTCTAGAATCCTCTTTAACCAAACTACTTCAGCTAATGATAAAGCCATTACACACTGCTTCTTTGATGACCATGAGCAAAGACTAGATCTAAGCGAAAAAGCATATCCTGATGTACTCTTCATGTCATTTACACATTCGGCCCAATCACTATCTGTGTAGCCTACCAATTTTGAGATTTCTATTGGTTTGTACCATATGTCATAATTTGTTGTACCTTTAATATATCAAAGCACTCTCTTTGCAGTAGTGAAATCTAGTTGACTTGGGCTATTCGTGTGTCTTGATCGTAAACTGACAATAAACATGATGTCTGGTCACGTTGCAGTCAAATTTAGTAAACTCCCCACTAAATTTCTATAAATGATTTGATTTGCCTTTTTTACTTCATCCTCTACTTTCAGCTTCATATTAGGCATTAAAAGTTGCTATTGACTTACAATTTTGCATCTGGAATTTCTTCAAAATCCTTTCTGCATATTTTTTCTATGATATAATGATGTATGTATCATTTGGCATACTTCTATGCCCAAAAATAATGTAGCAAGCCAAGTTCACTCATCTTATATGTCTCCATCATATTTTTTTTTAAACTCTTTTAGCATTTTCTCGTTATTGCCCATAAAAATCAAATCATCAACATATAATGAGATAATTAAATATCAATACCTCTTTTCTTGACATATAAGGTTGGCTTGCTCTTACTTTTTTTTAAATTCTTTCCATGCAAAGTACTTGTCGATTTGACTGTACCACACTCTTGGCATTTGTTATTAGCCATACAATACATTTTTTAGCTTGTAAACCTTGTTCTCTCCCCCTTTAATTACAAATCCTTCTAACTACTCAACATAGAATTTTTCTTTAAGATAGCCATTCAAAAAAGCAAATTTGACATCAAGCTGATACAATCACCACTTTTTTTTAGCAAGTAGAGCAATAATTATTCTAATTGTCTTTAGTCTTGCTACATGAGTATACGTCTCATAATAATTAATGCCATGTTTTTGCTTGAAGCCTTTCGCCACGAGCCTTGCTTTATATTTCTAAACTGCGGCATCTGGATTTAACTTTATTTTGTAAACCCATTTAACACCAATTACTTCACGACCTTTTAGTCGATCTACTAGCTCCTAAGTATTATTCTTTTCTATCATGTGTATTTCATCGTCCATGGCTTTTACCCAATTCCTTTGTTTCACAACTTCTTCAAAGCTTTGAGGTTTAACTAGTGAGAAATTACATGACTCATAAATTTTTGCTAGACTTCTTACCCGTTTTCGAGCTGATTCTAGTGTAGTCAACCTTTTTCTAACATTTGTACTAAAACTCAAGCTAGAACTTACACTAAAAGTTGAGCTTGAACTCGATCCATGTTACCTTGAAGCATTATCTTGATCATGCGACTCGAACACTTGAGTAGTTGGTTGATCTAAAGAGATGATAGTCAGTACCGATTGATTTTCTAGAACTTTTTCTTCTTCCCAATTCCAAGAAGCTTTCTCATCAAACACCACATCTCTGCTAATTATTTGTCTTTTCTTTTTTAAATTGTACACCCTATAACCTTTTATGCCATCAGCATAGCCAACAAAAATGCATCTCTCACTTTTGTTATCAAACTGTGATCTATTCGCGGCTGGTACATGAGCCTAACACACACAATAAAAAATCTTCATATGGCTAATCACTGGCTTCGTGCCACTCCATGCTTCAATTGGTGTTCGATTTGGAATTGATTTTGTTGGACTTTTATTCAAGATATAGACTGTTGTATTGACTGTTTCTACCCAAAATGTATTGGGCATACCTTTCTCCTTGAGCATCGATCTAGCCATCTCCACAATTGTCTGATTTCTTCTCTTAGCGACACCATTTGATTGAGGAGCATAAGCTGTTGTCAGCTGCCTTTGAATACCTTGTTCTTCACAGAAACGATCAAAGCTTTTTGAGGTAAATTTCAACCCGTCGATCACTTTGCAACACTTTAATTTTACGATCACTTTGATATTTGACCACAGCTTTAAACCTTTTAAACACTTTAAAATCCTCTGACTTCTCTTTTAAGAAATACACCCATGTCATCCTAGTATAATCATCAACAAAAAATATTTACGCTTGCCAAGATCCTCTAGATGAAAAAGATACTTGATGTTGCTTGTTGAAAATACATCCTTCATAAGCGCCTGAATTCATGTTGACAAACGATAGACCTTGAACCATGTTTTTAACTTTTAGCAGCTTCAAAGCTTTATAGTTAAGATGGTCATACCTTTTATGTCATAAGTCTGAGCAGTCTACTATTTCACTTCGTAATGCCAATTCTAAAGCATAACTGATTTACAGCGAAAAATTTCAAGACCTTTCTATATCAATTTTTGCTAGCAAATGATTTTTGTTTCTCTAATCGAAAATTTTGCAACCACCTTTTTCAAAATAAACTGTATACCTATTTTGCAATAATTGTACAACACTTAATAAATTTTGCTTCAAATCAAGAACTAATAGCACATCTCGAAGAAACTTAGCGTTATCTTAATTTGCATAACAATACTACCTTTGCCTTTACCTTGAACTATAGAACCATTTCCCATACGCACCTTAGTCTCATAAGAAGTATCTATATCTTAGAATAAATTTTGGTTACCAATCATGTGGTTTGTGCAACTGTAGTCTAGGTACCAAATATCATCATTCTTTTCTTTTAAAGCATGGCATGCATAGAAAATGTTTTCTGAATTCTCTTTTTCTTCTATGAAATTTGCTCGGTCACGGACTTGAGTTTTACAATGCTTCGCGATATGGTTGTACCTATTACATTTATTGCACTGCTTCTTTTTCCAATCTCTTGATGTACCATGATTCGACTTCTTGCAAATGTCGCACCACAAATTTGAATTACTCAAACCTGATTCTCTTTCACTTTGGTCTTGTTGCTTTTGTACATCTTGTTTGCCTTTTCTCTACGAATTCCTTTGATTTTTCAAGGACCTTTGGGCTCTAAAACTTGTACTAAAAGCATTTTTAATTGGGTTGCTTCCAAACTACAATTTCCTTGCCTCATGCGACTTTAAGGAACTGATCAATTGTTGAATTGTAAGCATGGATAGATCTTTTGACTCTTCAATTATAGTAACAATATACTCATACTTCTTAGGCAAACTAATTAAAATTTTCTCAACCACCTTTTGATCGAAGATATCTTCACCGTAGGTCTGCATCTAGTTCACGATCTTGATCACCTTTGAGAAATATTTCTTTATTTTTTCTGATTCCTTCATTTGCAAATTTTGAAATTATTTTTGCAAGGTTTGCAACTTTACAACAACCACTTTAGTGGATCCCTGAAACTCCTCTTACAATGTATCCCATGCTTCTTTTGATTTAGTTACACCAATTATTCATGGAAACATACTCTCTATAACATCCTACTAGATAAAAAATAAAGTCTTGGCATCCTTCATTTGATTAGCTGCCGATTTCTTTGTTTCTTCTGACGTTAATTGTTGCCTAGTAGTAAATTGAGGATAACCATGCTCAACAATATCCCACAATCCTTGCAATAATAGCAAAGTCTTCATCTTAATCTTCCACATATCATAATTTTCTCCCGCAAATACAGAAACTATCAACTAGCCATACTTGCGCCAACACTTGAAGCCATCAATTTGAGATGCTTCTTCAAACTTCACAAAAATAAACTTGCTATTTTGCTAACGCCCACACTCGAACCTGGCTTTGATAGCAGTTGTTGAGACTTAACTGCAGACCTTTTTTTTTTGGGTAATTAACTGCAGACTATTTTACTTTAGGGATATATTGGAAATTGTGGAAACAAATGGCTATTAAGAATGGCACGACCTACAATATAACATTTTTATATTTAACAAAACAGGGGATAATTACCAATTACATTGAGTAGAAGTCCTATATATAGGATTTTGTTAACCGACTTAAAACATACAATTAAAAATATTTCACCGCATCAAGTTTATCAACTAAGACAACTAATTAATAGCTAACATATATATACATATATATATATTTATATATATTTATTATTACATTTAATACTTATCTTAAGATGTTATCCATCATAAAAAAAATGAATTAACTATTTCAACAACTATAAGAGATATATGGTAAAGAAATTATAGGAAGGTATACGACCCAACTCAGAAGTTTATTTCACCAAAATCTGCTGTTAATTTTCCTGGTATATATATTTTATTCCTTAAAGCCATTTTAAGAAAATGATAAAAATAACGTATGTTATCAAAATAAGGCTCTTGCTTCACAACTTTTAAGGACAATCTAAAAATGTTGTAATAGAAACATTGGGGATCCTATTGACATAAATTTTCGTTAGATGCTCGTCAACTGAATGAGTTGAACTGCTTTACATGGAGAAATTTTTAGCAGCTAAATTACAATTAATTTTCTTGTACTGGACAGAAGTTACATCCTAGCAGACATAGTGGAGTCAATCTGCCCTTTTTTTCCTTTTTTACGTATGTAATTTCTAGCTTCACCTTGTTATTGCAGCACCATCCAATCAATAACATGTATCTACAAATACACAAATTTTCAAACACAACCAAAATCAAGCAATATTCAGATTATTTCTTACTTTGTTTAGTAGATAGGATAAGTAAAAAGAAAAGGCAATGTTCAGATAAAAACAATGGATACCGTGTAATACTTGTGTAAAAATGACAGTTCCATTAAATTCAAAGAACTTAGAAGACAAATGGCAAAAATTCAAAGCAATAATGAGAAATTGAAGTAATCATCTTTGTTTTTTTTTTTTTTTTTGGTCATTAAGTAATCATCCTTCTTGTGCTACTGGAATCAGTAAGCAAATCATATGGATTTCTCTCCTAAACAAAACAAGGAAGGGAATACCGAATGATGGATATGTAATTCACACTCAGCTGCTAAAAACTAATCAGATGTAAAATTAACGTACTTTGGCCTCCTTGAGACTCCCGAGCAGGAGTGGATCCAAATCCACCATCCAGATTTTTGCAACTCAATTTAGTTTACAGCCTTATCTACATTGACTTTATCTAATCCATGCAATATTGAGAGACAACATGCAGCAATATAGGAGAACATACAAAACATATGTAGTAGAAGATATTATATCAGAAGAAAGCACTGAATGCAGATTCAACAGCATATCAAGTAAACTATACCTTGTATCCACTTCGCCCCACACATCCCCTGTAAAGGATCCATCTTCATTTTGCAGCCCAAAAATATCTGACTCAACCGTCAAATGAAACAAGAAATGCTTACAGTTAAAATGTTCCATATTTTATTTCTTAGGATTTTTTTTTAAGTAAAGGGGTTTTGTTTTGAATCTCCTAAGGCCGCAAAGATGTCTAGTTCTGCATGTTTAACAAAAACATAAAGTAGGGATAATTATACAATTGGGATTCATGAGAACGCATTTTGGTTGAATGAAACTCTGTTTAACTAGAAAGAAAGGCCTGTAGATTCCTTGATCAAGTAACTTAGTACTGAAGAGTGCTAATCCTGCAAACAAATCGCCAACCAAAATATGAATAGTCTGACACGTTATCAACATCGAGAACATCTAACTCATCAAAGAGAGCCAAAACTTGCAAAGCACTGAGGGTGTATGGATCATGTCCGATATTGCCAGCAAAGCCACCTGCATAACAAAAAATCTCTATAATCCATCCATCACAACTATTATCATCTGGTCTTCTAACATCTTTATAGCCCGACTAAAAGTAGTAAGAAAAATGTTGTTGGTTTTGTACAGCTTTAAAACTTTTATACTACCAAGTGATAAACATCAAATAATTCGTATAGATGAATGTTTATTTTAATGTTAAAAGTCCCATCTAAAAACATGAGCATTAACGAAGGAATTAACAACGCTGTCATGATTGCATAAAATGATATACAACCATGGCTAATATAAGCTTCTATACTAACCACACTCGTGTTGACACTTCATAATCCATAAAATAACTTCGTGTTGACACTTTATAATCCATAAAATAACTTCTTCTTTATCTACAGCGTCTAGCTTTCCCAAAAGATCCAGAGTAGTCAATCCCCAATGCACTCCATTCCAGGGCCGACTCTCAAGTATATCCGTTTCCTAATTACGTATAAAAGTGAATTTATGATAGGAGCAAAAAAGAACAACACACCGTTTCAACTGATATAATGTATTTTACACGCTTATCAACTGCCAGCTCCCCCATCTGTCATCCAATCGTAGCATTTTAACAATCACAGATGCATATAAAAACGAACTTCAAAATTTACCATATCTGAATTCTCAGAAAAATCAAGTCCTTTAAATTAATAAATTCAATTCAAAAACTCTAACCAAGTACATGCTTCCAGAACTGTCTTCTCAAACTTTTGTTTCTTCCTTGGCTCCGATATTCTTGCATAAATCATAGAAATGAAATATGGTCATATGTAAAAACTAAGATCGAAGCGGATCTGACAGATTTTACACCATGACAGTGACCTGAAAACGGCGGAGGCAAGCTTCCGAGGACGAATTTTAGGCAGATTCGAAAGCGGCAGTAAGAGTGGTTTAAAATCTCTCAATTTTACCACAACGAAATTTCCAAATACTCCTGTAGCTCATGACTTCATACACAAAAAGCCAATTCAAATTGCACCAGCCGGGAATCGAACCCGGGTCTGTACCGTGGCAGGGTACTATTCTACCACAAGACCACTGGTGCCTTTAGCAAGGTTTTGCAATTCATTTATTTGTTCAGTTTTCAACAAAATAACCAGTTCAATTAATAATCACCAGACGAGTTTAATCGTTTTCAAGTAATTTCATTGATGGATTCTCTTAAAGGCGAAGGGCTCCTTTTCTGTACATTTCAGAAAAAAAAAAAAAAAAACTCCAATTACTTTGCTTTGTAGTCATTGTCCATTCTTAAATGTTGTAGTCTTCTGTCCGCAAACTGTATGAATCAATCAGCCTGAGAAACTACTCCCATCAAGGGATATTACTAGGAATCATTGCCTGATTCAATGAAAAAAATAAGCATGGTCGCTTCCACCAAAACGAGGATAACGAATTCAACACGATCTTTCACGCCATGTCCATCAAATGGGAGAAAAGTCTAGCAAAAGGACAATCCCATTGCACCAAGCCCAAATTCCCAATATCTCATTGAGGAGTTTTCATTAGTAGCTTTGTGGTAATTCCCTTCTAATTAAGATAGCTATTGACATAAAACAAAGAGGATGGGATGTAGGATAAAAAAGAGAGCCAGACTGAAACATATTATGGAGCGAATGGCTTATCAATCAAAAACCAATGCAGACAACCAGGCACATCATCTAACCCATGTATATCCCGTCTCCCAATGATGTGTGAGCCAAGTCCATTTGGATTCAGTAGGAAGAAAAAGTAACCTCAATTCAAAATACAGATGAACCCTGACAGAAAATAAAAGGCATAATTCATCAAGTAAAAAGATGAATAATTTACCAACGTAAATTAAATAAAATAAACAAGAATAACATATTATAAAATCTTTCTACGAGTAAGATATCACGTAAAATAATTTTTAAATAATTATTGATAGAATTATAATTATTAATATTTTTCAATAATTATAGATTGATTAATAAATAAAAACAATTTACATATCATTTTAATTGTCATGAGATTTAACATTTTTTGTGAATAAAATATTATATTAACGTTTTTAATTATAAGTTTTATGTCATTTTCATTTATATAATCATAAAAAATATTTAAAATTAATTTATTATATACTACATATGTTTTCATAATATAATTATTATATTTACTTTAAATTATTCAAATATATAATGATTATATTACATCACGTGAAAAATCAATATTAAAAAAAGAAAAAGTATATTTCAGAACATGTAATCCATGCAAATTGCTAAAACGACATTTAAAAGCATCCAAGCACCAAAAACATGCCATCAGAATGGCCCTAATTCTATACATGTTATGACATATTTTACAAATATTTCACACAAATAATCAGATAATGCACAAATCACCTAAAACTGAACTACACCATATTATTATTATTAAAATAAATAAAATAAAGTGGACCCACCAAACTATGCTCATCACTGTACCCATGCGAAAGAACAGTATCTGGGTAGTCCTCCAACATTGCAACAGCATATGGGTTCATCAAATTCTAAGCTCTCTCATCATTTGGTTTCTTAAACTCATGACCTTGAGAAAACCTGCAATAACATTAAGCAATAACGACAACCCACGTAAAGAAACCTCTTAAGAATTTATTTAACTAGTCAAAGTTCATTCATTTTCTTAGTTTCTTTTGTTCATTTTATAGTTCAAAAAAGAAAGCTTTTTGAGTACTTCACCTCAGAAAATCCCGGCGGTCGATTCTAGCAACGATCAAGTTGGGCATGAAAACTTCGTCCACATCTTCAGAAGACTTCACATACTAATATTTTCACGGAACTTTCATCAAACACTACATAAATTATATTATGCGCATGAAACATAAATTGAGAGGTCACCACTCCACTCCCAGTTGACAACTCCTTCTCAGTTCCTGCCATCGCCATTGTGATACAAAGTGAACTTGGAACAGGAGCAGGACGTGGTCATTTGGCAAAATAGGGCAACGACTACCTTGCTTTTGAATTAGGATTTGGGAAATAATGAAACAGTGTGTTGCAAGCGGACAAAGGAGCTGTGAAACATCATCATTTTAGGAGTTTATGTTTGTAGCTTTGATTTTCGATGTTCGATTAATCAGCTCCATTTTTACGAGCGTAGGAGAGCGAATTTGGGTCGTAATATTTTTGACGTGGTCATTGATATAATTCAATGCAATTGCGATGATGAAAAAAAATATGCTTGATATTGAATGATATGTTTTCTTTCCTTATCTGGATTTTTTCCCGTATTTTTATTCCTCTTTATTTCTCCAAAAATTATTCTCTTTCTTCTATAATTTTCCGCAATTCTCTTTGAAATTCTTCTTAAAATATTTTCACTTCAGTCCAATCTACACCATTTGGTATCGGAGCACATATTCTTTGGTAATGGTCAATGAAACACATAGTTAGGACCTACGAAGAGTGCTTGCTTAAATGATCCAGGAAGTAGAGAAACAACAATTGCAAATGCTTCAAGATCAACAACGAACTCTTTAGGGTTCCACTGGCGAGCTCAGGCATCTAATCAATAGATTAAGTATTTGATATGAATCAATATTCATTCTCGTGTGTAAAATCAGAAGTGACTTCAACAATCAAATTTTCGATGCCCTCAACTTGTATCTCAAGCCTTCAAAAGTGCATTCTAGTCATCTATACTCACCAAAGAAGGCTAAATGTGCCTCTGAAAGTCAAATTCTGACCATGCATAATAACACCAATGCCTTCCAAACTAGTGTATATAACTTTCCCCAAGGCCTTCAAATCATGCTTGACATTTGCAAACTTTAAAAGTAGCACATGAAAGAGTCAAAATTCATCAAGTAGCTTCATACGAAGCCAAAGAAAAAAAGGGGAATCAATTCAAACAAGAAACGAGTTGAAAACAAGCTAAAAATAGGAAGTTGTTTGCTTGCGCACATGCCTAACGAGCACGCCCATGCACACTTGCGAAGCTGCTTCTACTTTGTGTTCACAATGAGGCGCGGTCATGCATGCCTGTGTGCACTCACCTCGCGGTGCCTTGTTGCACGAGCAAGCATGTACTCTTGCATATCGCATGCAGCGCACGCCTCACTTTCAAGTGTCTAATGCCCAATGCTCACCCATGTCCAACACTTGCTTCTTGTGAGCATGCCCCAACTTCAACACATGTATGCATGCCCAACGCCCAAGCCATGTGTCCTACGTTGCAACATGGTGCCATAACGCCTAGTTTCTGCGATGTGTGCACATTTGGGGTCTTTTCAAGCATTTCTTACATGTTTTGGCTTCTTTAATTTCTCCAATGCATCACTTTTGATGTTTTTGAATTTAGTGACTATTAATAAGGATTCGAATGCCATCAACTCTCCATATCAAATTTAAACAATCCAATTGAAGATTCAAATCTAAGGCAAATCAATCAAAGAGAAATGCAAGCATGCAAATTATGACATTTTAAATATATTTATATTTTTATTGTACATTGTAATTAGCTTTAGGTAACATATTTCATTAGTCTTTTTAGTTTTCCACTTTATTTTCATTTGTAAATATTAATGTAATTTTAACTAATCAGGGTTAATTCTTAACCAAGGTTATATCTTGCCTTTAAAAGGCAATCTAAACTTATTGTACAAGAAGCTTTTGATGAATGAGAATTTAAATTTTCCGTTTGGTTCCTTGGAGCTTGTTGACTCTTGTGAATTCATAATTTTTCTTTATCCAAATTTTCATTGCAAGAGGAATTTGGTGGTGGAGATTTAAGTGGGCGAGCTTTGAAACAAGTGGGTGAAACTTCATTTAAGCTTGTATCTAAAGTTCTTTAAATTTGAATCAATCTCAAGTTGATGGATATTTCTCCTTTAAACTTAAGTTTATTTTTCTTGCACTTTGTCAAGTAAGTCACTACAACTTGTCTTATGGATTTTAACTTCTTCTTTTTACCTTTCCCTGAGTTGAATGAGTGAGATTTATTGGTGAAATAATGATGTATTAGGTGTTGAATGAATTGGAGACAAACTTGGGAGTTGAACTTGCATGGACGTGGAAGTGTTCTTACTTAAAAGTTGGATTAATCTTGTATGAAATTGAGTATGATTAGTGCTGGATTTTTGGAGCACCATTGGAATGTTATTTGACAATCATTTGAGAGGTTTAAGGTTACTTGTATTCAGATCAGTATTCAACAATCAAAGTTGATGACGACACAGAGAGTAGCTAATGGAAATGATGAAGAAGTTACAAAGCCAAATATAGGGCATCATTTGCCATGGAGTTGTTTGACTAAACTAGAGTTCTCATAATTCAATAAGAATGATTTGGATGTATGGCTTCTCAAGGTTTAGTATTATTTTAATGTCGATGGCACTTTTAAGGAGTTATGGGTAAAGGTTATAACTTTTCATTTGAAGGGAAGAGCAATACAATGGCACCAAGGCCTCATTAAAGCCAGAGGAGATTAGACAATTACATGGGATGAGTATATCTAGTGTCTTTGTACATGATTCAAAGTTAAAGCTTATAATGATTTTCTTTCTAACTTGCAAAATCTAAGGCAAATGAGATCATTACAAGAGTACTTAGACACTTTCAATTACCTCTATCATAGAGTAGGAAAACGCAAGGATCAGGCCTTCAATTTCTTTCTCTCTAGACTCATTGACATCTTCTAGATGTCAGTAAAAATGTTCAAACTACACTCTCTTATTGATGTTTATTCCTTGGAAAAATTACAAGATATCACCGTAACAGCACTTAAGGGTTACCCAAAACCAATATTCAAACCTCCAGGTTAGTCTCCCACTTATATAAACCTAAACAATACCACACTACAAACTGCTAGCCATATACACCACCATAAACCTAACTCCGAAATAAATTTATTACCTACTCCCAACATTCTTCAGTTATCCTATCCACCTAACAATGACAACCATACTTAACCTTCATCAAGTAAGGATTTTGATAAGAAAAGGGCAAAAAAGATATGTTTTTGGTGTAATGAAAAATGTACAATAGGACAACAATGTAAGAGAAAACATGTTTATACCCTTCAATTACATGTTGATACAAGAGATGAGGAATCAGAGAGTGTCATAGACATGAAGGAGTATGAGTAGAGCTTTATGCATATATCCCTTAATGCACTACATGGAGCAATAGGACCTAAGACTATAAGACTTCCTAGAGTGGTTGGTAGAAGAATGCCCTATATTCTAGTTGATTCTAGGAGCATCCACAATTTCATTAATGCACAAACAATAAAGAAGATGGAATGTGCTTTGACTCTAGTTAAAGAAACCAAAGTTATTGTTGCTAATAGACAATAATTAACATGCAATGCTATATGCAAGGCTTTTACCTAGAAGTTACAACATTCTTTGCAAATGTCTTTGTTATTCCTTTGGATAATTATGATTTAATATTAGGTGTACAGTGATTTGCAACCCTTATAGATATACTCTAGAACTTTGAGAAATTATCTATGAGGTTCTTGTTAAAAGTGAAACAGTACATATTGTATAGTGAAAGGGGCAAGAGTGTATCCTTAGTAAATAGAGACCAATTGGAGAAACTCTTACACAAGAAACAACAACTTCCTTTTATTTAAATGGTATTTCCACTAAGTGTAGGTAGTTTAGTTGAGTTTTTTATGCTATAGACCAATGATGACTATACAGTTATAAATTAGATAAAACTTGAAAAACTACTCGATTGTTATCAAGATGTATTTTAGGAAATCAAAAACTTCCTCCCCAAAGATGATAGGATCATTGAATTACCCAAGGAAAGGGCACAACCGGTTCAGACCTTATAGATATGAGGGACTTTAGAAAGATATTATGGAGAAATTTATCAAAGAGATGCTAAACTTAGAGTTATTAGAGCTAGTTGTCGTTTGTATTTCAGTCCCTTCGTGATGGTTAGGAAAAAAAGATAAGTGATGAGGCTTTGTATAGATTATAAGTCATTGAATCAAATCACCGTTAAAAAAAAATACCCAATCTCTATCATAAAAGAGCTTCTAGATAAATTGGAAGGGGCTTAAATTTTTTCAAAAATTGACTTAAGGACAGGTTATTGGGAAATTAGAATGCATTTATAGTTTATTGGTAAAATCACCTTCAAAACTTATAAAAAGCATTATGTGTTTCTAGTTATGTCTTTTGGACTCACTAATGCAGTTTCCATCTTTCAAGATGTTATGAATTCTATCTTTAAGTCTCATTTAAGGAAGTTTGTCTTAGTTTTGTTATGACATCCTAATACATAGTGGAAGCAAATCAGATCACTTAATTCACTTGAGGATGGTTATGGAAATATTACAGCAAAATAAGTTTTATGCTAAGAGGAGCAAATGCACTTTTAGATGTACTTAAATTTCTTACCTTGGACATATTATTTCATCTAAAGGAGTGATGGTAAATCCTACAAAGATATAAGGTGTC
>JAJEJH010001286.1:0-32863 GCA_026122585.1 Anacardium occidentale | reverse complement strand
TCAATTTCTAAATCTAATGTTTTTACATGCAAATACTACATTTAGTTTCTGTTTATCAAATTGGTGACTCATTCTTTATTTTAACATTTTATCAATTTGAATGATTGTTTAGATTTTGAGAATAAAAGATAAGAAAGATTAACGACGAAGATGAAATAAAGATTTAATATTTATTTAATCGTGAACCTTTATTTAAAAACGTTTCATTATTAAATTGTATTAAAATTATAAACATTATATTTATGACCTTATTTTTTAAGTAATTTATCAGTCCTATTATACATTTTTTGTATAATGGTTTGGGGTGTTACAAACTAAGTTAAAAACTTTTCTATAATAATGTTTAAACATGCATTTGTGAAAATGCGTAGAGTACAAGACAAAGACCTTAGTTGGGGGATAATGATTTTGAAGCTTGCAAGTCCTTGAAGGCAACATTTGTGGTGCTGCATAAAATTAGCCAGGTCAATGACGTCGGAGAAAAGCTAAGAAGAATGTAAAGACAAATGTCTACAGACTTTGACCCAGCGGTCCAAGCAAGTCATGCAACTCCTAATATTCATCCTAAAGCATTGTCAAGCATGTGCTTAGAAAATGCCCAGTACAAGACAAAGACGTTGAATGACTTCACTTGATATAGCGTTTTTATCGCGTGAATTGAAGGCCGTGCAAACATCTGTTTACTAACGAAAAATGTATTTTAAGTCAAGTCGTGAAAACGTTTTTGTTCTATAATTGAAGACCATCCAAGCACCCGTTTGATTACCATACTACTTGTGTCCACCAGCTAAAGCTTTTTGTGTCAAAGTTGATAGACCAGTAAATATCCTAGAGTTCTTTTTCCTTGTCAAGTAATGAACAAGATTATTTAGTTCCTATCAAAGACAGTTGTATGAAACATATAGATGACTGAAATAACAACAAAAACCTGTAGTGAAAGATGGTGCATTGACATTTTCAAAGGTCTAAGACTTCCAATTTCTGTTTATAAATATGGAGTTCCCAATGAGGCTCTGAATGCACTGCACAAACTTGACTAGTTTAAGCAATGGCATTCTCATCCCACAGTAAGCTCCCCCTTGTTTTCTTCATCTTTTTTGTTCTGCTACATCTTCAACTCAGTGCTGCATTTAATTCTACTGAAGAAGCACTGGCACTTCTCAAATGGAAAGCCACTCTTCAAACCCATAGCCATTCTGTCCTCTCTTCGTGGACACTTTATCCTAATGCCAGCAACAATTCTACTCAACATGCAACAAAAATTAACCATTGTTCCTGGTTTGGAATTTCTTGCGACCATGCTGGAAGCGTCCATAGAGTGAATTTGTCTTCGACAAATTTAAAAGGCACGCTCGATCAATTGTCATTCTCATCATTTCCTCATCTAGCATAACTTGATCTTAGCATAAATGAACTCTTTGGAGTTATCCCTTCACAAATTGGCAACCTTTCCAAACTGAAGTATCTCGACTTGTCAACTAATCAGTTTTCTGGGAAGATACCAACTGAAATTGGTCTCCTAACTCATCTGGAGACCCTCCATCTGGTTGAGAATCAACTGAATGCTTCATCGATTCCTAAAGAAATAGGGCAGCTAAATTCTCTTGGGGAACTTGCTCTGTACAGTAACGGTTTGGAGGGTTCAATTCCTACAACTTTAGGAAATTTGAGCAACTTGGCTTGGTTATCTCTTGCTAATAATTCACTTTCAGGTTCCATTCCACCAGAGATGGGAAACCTCTCTAATTTAAGTGAACTTTACATGGATAGAAATAGATTAACAGGTACAATCCCTGCCACTTTTGGCAAACTAAGAAAACTAACCATGTTGTACATGTTCCGCAATCAACTTTCTGGTTCCATTCCACAGGAAATAGGAAATTTGGAGTCTCTCTTAAATGTTAGTCTTCATAGCAACAATCTTTCAGGTTCTATTCCAGCGTCCCCCTAGGTGGCTTGAAAATCCTGAACATTCTTCATTTACACAATAATACACTGTCGGGCTTTATTCCCACTGAAATAGGAAATCTGAAAAACCTTGTTCGTTTAGTGTTAAGCCGAAATCAACTCAGTGGTTCTATTCCTGATTCCTTAAAAAATCTGCACAACTTACAGGTTTTATACCTTCGACGAAACAATCTTTCTGGAACTATTCCCCAAAAATTGGATTCATAAGGTTAATTGATTTGCAATTAGACAGCAACCACTTCACTGGTCACTTACCCCATAATATATGCCTTGGTGGTTCTCTGGAAAAGTTCAGTGTCTTTGACAACAATTTTTTCGGTCCAATTCCCAAAGGCTTTAGAAACTGCACGAGCCTAACAAGACTTCGAATGGAAGGAAACAAACTTCTCAGAAATATATCTAAAAATTTTGGAGTGTATCCAAAGCTAGAATATACAGATCTCAATCGTAATAATTTTCATGGTGATGTTGACTTATGTATTATATGCTGGAGATGAAGAATGTATGCTAGGAACCTCTCCTAAGTTTATATATGATATACTTAAGAAGAAGATTTCTTTTCTTTGGACAGAAAAAATGCACTAATCCATTTTCATTTTTGAATATATATTTTTATGCATTACATACTGGTCTACAAAACCAAACACTTGGTATACATTAATGCTCCACCATACTTAGTACTAACCACTCAAAATAAGGCCATACATATCAACCTAACTATACGTAACATTACAACAAATATGGCCTTGCTTAATCACACTTAACTTGGTTAAAATGTAGTAAGAGTTGTCCCTAAAACAATGGTTAAAAGCATCCAAATATGCTGGTTCCAGGTGGAGGAGAAGTACTGCCTAGTCAACTTCTTTTCTTCCAGCATTCACCTTCACTCCTCCTTGACACTCTTACTACTTACTCCCAGCATTGCTTTCAATTAAACAAACTTCTTTAAGCTCAAGGTCTTGGTGAATATATCAGCCATTTGAAATTCAGATGGGCAATGAACCAACACCACTTCACCTTTTCTTCAACTCCTTTAGATGAGCTTGGCTTGGTCTTTGCATGAACCTAAAGAAGAGGCTTGATGCATACATTATATCTGGCCTTGTAGTTGTCAAATATAGCAAGCAACCCACCATGCTTCTGTATACTAAGGCATCACACAACTTAGTTTCATCTTCCTTGCTTAACTTCTCATTTGGAACTAATGGTATGTTGAATCCCTTTGAATTTTGCATATCAAAATTATGATGCAATGCACCGACATATCTCTCTTGACATATAAAGGTTTCATACACAGATTGAAATACTTCAATACCTAGGAAATACCTTAGTTTCCCTAAATCAGTCATGTCAAATTTGTTTTGCATTTTGGTTTTGAATCATGTAAGCAATTTAACTTTATTTTTAGCCACCAACAAATCATCTACATACAGAGACACCACCAAAAATCTTCTCAAATCATCTTTCACATACAAGGTTGCATCACTTAAGCTTTTATTAAAACCAAGTTGAAGTAAATGAGTGTTAATTTTGCTATACTAGACTCTTCTTTAATAAGCACACTTTGTCTTCATTTTTATGCTCTATAAATCCTGGTGACTACTCAATCAAGACCTCCTTTTGCAAATCACCATTCAAGAAGGCTGACTTCACATCTAAGTGGCGTAACATCCAATCCTTTTGAGCTGCCAGTGCTATAAGTAACCTAATGGTGTCAAATCTAGTCACAGGTGCAAAAGTTTCTGCATAATCTATGTCCTGCTACTTTGCATATCCTTTTGTCACTAATCTAGCCTTCAATTTATTAACTAAACCTTTTGGATTTAACTTGGTTTTGAATATCTATTTCACTCCTATAACATTTCTTCCAATTGGCCTCTTGACCAATAACCATGTTTAATTCTTCTGAATCATCTTGATCTCCTCCTACATGGCTATTCTCCACTCAGCTGATTTTGCAACTTCCTCATAACTTGAAGGTTTAGTTATTACAACATTACACCTCTCATAAATATCAATTGATTTATGCACTTTCTTGGCATACCTCTCATCATCATCTAAGTCACTAAATTCAGCCTGTGGAGCTGAACTTTCTTTCTCTTTTGTAGTACCCTAGGTTTCCTTTTTTATTTCCTTTGTTTCCTAATCATACCATGCATACTCATCGACCTTGACATCTCTACATGTTGAAAATTTTCCAATTACTGGATTGAATATTCTGTAGGCTTTTGAGTTATTGTTATAACCTATGAACATTCTCATTTTAGCCTTCTGTTATAGTTTGTTTCCTCTGTTTTCTGCAATATGGGTCCAGTAGACACTACCAAATACTTTTAGGTGGCTAAAATTAAGCTTCCTATTTTGCCAAGCTTCATAGGGAGTAGAGTTCCTTAATGCTTTGGTAAATAGCCTGTTTAGTAAATAGACTGCTAAGTTTACTACTTTAGCCCAAAATTCTTTAGGCATATGTTTCTCGAACAATAAACACCTAGACATCTCTATGATGGTCCTGTTTTTTCTCTTACTCACTCTATTTTGCTGAGAAGAATATGGTGCTACAAATTGATGATGAATGCTAGCTTGACTGCATAATTCTTTAAAACTGTCATTCATGTATTCTCCTCTATTGTCACTTCTTACAGCCTTGATCTTTTTCCCACTTTGAGCTTCCACTAGCTACTTGAACACACTAAACATGACAACCACCTCAGATTTGGTTTTTAGGCAGTATGCCCAACATTATCTAGAGAAATCATCTATAAAAGTTAGAAAGTATTTGGAGTGATTTTGTGACAATGTAGGCATTGTTCTACACATATCAGTGTGCACAAGTTGGAGTTTATCTTCAGCTCTACTTGCTACTGTATGAGGAAATGACAATTTTGTGCTCTTTCCCAACTTATAGGTTTTGCAAATCCCTTGATTCAATTATAGTTTGGGAACTCCAATTGCTAGGTTTTTCCTTAATATTAGATTAACTCCATCTTAATGAAAATGACCTAGTCTTTTATGCCAAATTTTATCTTCTGATAAAAACTAATGAGTGCTTCTATTTACCATCTTAATTTCTATAAGTTGTTCATGCTTCATCTCTTATAATGCACAAGTTATCCTTAAATTCAAAATTATAACCCTTCTCAGTCATTTGCCCTATGCTAAGAAGATTCAAAACAATTTCAGAAACACACAACACATTTAGAATGAATTTAGTAGCTATTTATGTGTGAATTACAACTATACCCCTCCCCTTCATAGGTATAAGTTGGCCATTACCAATCCTTACCTTAGGACCCTCAATTTTTCCATACTCACAAACAATTCCTTATTGCTTGACATATGATTTGAGCAGTCACTATCCAACAGCCATACTTGATCATCAACAGCTACTATATGACAGCTAATAGTGAATAGTTGTTCTTCATGTTGGATTATGTCCTGATACTATTGTTCCACCACTTGAGCTTGTGGTTTGCTTTGATAGCTTTTGTTCTTGCGTACCTTTTCAATGTGACCAAATTCCTTGCATGATCTACATTGAATTCCAAGTTTAAACCAGCAATGGATTTCAACATGATTTAACTTCTTGTAATAACTACATTGAGGGAATTTCCCTCTTCTAGTCCTTTGCTTATATATTGGTTCCTTTCTTCTATCCTTCTTGTAATTTTGTTTCTTAGCATCTTCAACAGGCTCACTTCTTCCCTTTTAATTTGCCATAAATGCGTATTTATTGCTAAGTTCAATTCCTTCTCTATATACCTTCTTTTGCTCCATAGCCTGTAATAAGTTGGAAAGCTCCTGAACTGTCAGCTTAGTTAAGTCCTTAGAGTATTCCAATGAAGCAATCTTTGGCTCAAATCTTTCTAGTAGGCTAACCAATATTTGCTCAACCATCCTTGTTTCTATAATCTCTTTTCCAAGCAAGGCAAGCTGATTTGTAACCTTCATAAGTCTATCAATATAATATTTGACTAACTCTGTCTTTTTCATTCTTAAGAGTGCAAACTCTATATTAAGTTTGAGTACCTAAAACTGTCTAGACTTTTCACTCCCATAGAACTCAAGTTTGAGTCTGTCCTATGTTTGTTTTACTATTTCATAGGTCATGATTTTGTTGAAAATAGCTTTGAACATTGTTGAGTGAATGCAAGACAAGGCCTTCTGCCTTTTAGCCACTTCTTCTAAATAAAACTTGATTTGGTTGAGTGTCGAGTTGTCAGGTAGAGGTGCAGGCTTCCTTCCAGTTTCAATAACCTCCTACAGATCAAAAACTCTTAGGTGTGCTTTCACTTTCAATGATCATGACACATAATTTTCTCCATTGAAAATTGGAGGTTGACCACCAGTGAAGCTACTTGAGGCCATGTCTACCAGTTTTGACTTCCCTCAGCTTAGTTCTCACTTTTTTTTCTTAATTCATAGACCTTACAAGGATGACAAGCTCTGATACAACTGTTGACTTATGTATTATATGCTGGAGATGAAGAATGTATGCTAGAAACCTTTCTTAAGTTTATATATGATATACTTAAGAAGAAGATTTCTTTTCTTTGGACAAAATGAATACACTACTCCATTTTCATTTTTGAATATATATTTATATGCATTACATAGTGGTCTGCATAACCAAACATTTGGTATACATTAATGCTCCACCATACTTAGTACTAACCATTCAAAAAAAGGCCATACATATCAACCTAACTATACGTAACATTACAACAAAATATGGTCTTGCTTAATCACACTTAACTTAGTAAAAATGTAGTAAGAGTTGTCACTAAAACAATGGTTCAAAACATCCAAATAAGCTGGTTCCAGGTGGAGGAGAAGTATTGCCCAGTTGACATCTTTTCTTGCAACATTCACCTTTAGGTGAAATTTCATCTAACTAGGAAAGTGTCCAAAATTAAACACCATGAAGATGACAGAGAATCATATTACTAGCAGCATACCAGTTGAGCTTGGAAATTTAACTTAACTAGGTAGACTCCATCTTTCCTTTAATCTTCTACTTGGAGAGATTTCAAAAGAACTTGGAAAACTTAGTCTACTAGAGGAGCTAGTTTTAAATGAGAATCAACTTTCTGGTGCTATACCTTTGAAGATTGGATCACTCACAGAAATTACCAGTCTTGACTTGTCCATAAACAAGTTGAGCAAGTCAATCCCTACAACTCTTGGGAACTTGTTGGAAATCTACTACTTGAGTTTGAGCAACAACCAGTTTACCCAAGAAATTCCATCGCAGTTAGGGAAACTAAATCAACTGATGGGTCTATATTTGAGTCATAACTTCCTTAGTGGAGAGATACCCTCTGAAATTTGTGATTTAGAGACATTGCAGAATCCTAATATCTCCCACAATTGCTTCTCTGGTTTCATCCCTAGAGAACTTGAGAAGATGCACCTGTTGAGTATTGATATATCCTACAATATGTTACGGGGTTTGATTCCCAACAACTTAGCTTTTCGAAATGCTACCATAAAAGAATTACAAAGGGAACAAAGATTTGTGTGGTGATGTTAGAGGTCTGCGACCTTGTAGACCAGTAAAACATGGCCCGCAGAAGAGTTAGAAAATCATTTTTGTAGTTTTTTTTCCCTCTTCTTAGAGCTCTTGTTCTTTCAATTGTGGTGGTCTGTATACACATTATATCCAGAAGAATGAAGAGAGACTCTCACAATTAAGAAAGTGCTATGAAGAATGAAGAATTGCTTTTGATATCAACTTTTAAAGGAAGAAAGTTGTATGAAGAAATCATATCAGCAACAAAGGATTTGATGCCAGTCACTTCGTTAGGAAAGGCGGTCATGGAAGTGTTTACAGAGCCGAGTTGTCACCAGGGAATACTGTAGCGGTTTTAAAAATCCTCTGTATGTATACGGGTGATATAGCCCATCAAAAGGAGTTTCTTAGCGAAATAAGAGCATTGACAGAGATAAGACATCGAAATATGGTGAAATTTTTTGGTTTTTGTGCACATTATCGACACTCATTCTTAGTCGATGAGTTTCTCGAAAAGGGTAGCCTGGCAACAATTCTTAGGAATGAAGCAAAAGCAGTAGTGTTACATTGGCGCAAGAGAGTGAATGTCAGTAAAAGGTGTGGCACATGCTTTGTCTAACATGCACCATGATTGCTTCCCACCAATTGTTCATCGTGACATACCAAGCAAGAACGTGTTGTTTGATTTGGAATATGAAGCTCATGTCTCAGATTTCGGAACTGCTAAGTTTCTCAAGTTGGATTCATCCAATTGGACTCAACTTGCAGGCACATATGGATGCATTGCACTTGGTATAAAATTTTGACAGTATCGTTTTAGAGTACCCTTATCAAATATACAATGATATTGAGATTAAATATTTCTTTCACTTCACAGAACTAGCTTACACAATGAAGGTGACTGAGAAATGTGATGTTTATAGCTTTGGAGTGTTGATATTAGAAGTGATCCAAGGGAAGCATCTGAAGATATGATCTCCCATTTTTCAGTTCCATTTGCCAACATGAACATTAAGCTTGATGATATGTTCGATCCAAGGCTTCCATTTCCTTCCCTGGAAGTACAGAACAAACTGATTTCCATCGTGGATTTGGCCTTTTTATGCTTGGATATAAATCCACAGTCCAGACAAACAATGCAAACTGTGTCTCATCTTTTGTGCAACTAAATCTTCTTATTCCTGAAGTTATAACACTAGATTAATAATTCAGCAAAACTGAGACTTGAGAATAATTTGTAATACAAACTCATATTAGCTTTTGAAACAATGCAGTTAGGTAGCTTTTCATAATCTGAAAGTGGGTTCTCAAAGAGCCAAAAGCTAATTAATTATTTAATCAAAAACATTTTTAAAGCGAATAAATAATTTTTAAAATTTTGTATAGTGATTATTAAAATTTATAGAAGCTTGAATTATCACATCTGGAAATGGTTGGCAGTGTTGATAGTCTTTGAAAGAAAATTTTTTAAGAGAAGTTTTTAAAACACTTTTAAGCTGAATAATTTTTAACAAACCATTAATATGTTTAGTTTGTTTCTACCAAATTTGGTGATAATTTAATTGGTATATAAATTTTTGAAATTTAGGGAGCAGAAGCTGCACAATTTATCCATTGGGGTCCCGTTAGGATTTATGAAAATATTTTTGAATTCAGGTTTTTAAATGGAATTTAAGAATATTTCTTAGAGTTTATTGATACAAATTGAATTTATTAGCTGTGACTAGGATTCGAATAGATTCTAATGTGACACTTGAACATGCAAAAGTTTGTGTTAACTTTTACTCTTAATTAAGGTAAATAAAAACTAACTTTTTTTTTTCCATATAAATGTTAAAAAGTAACCAATTCTGAAAATTATGTATTGGCAGGTTATAATAATTGTTTTGTAAACCTAACATTTTTTAATAAAACTTAATTATTTTCATTTACAATTTGGGAAATATTTCGAGTCATTGTCCGTAATCTTTGAATATATGCTCCCATTTATGAAATTACAAGTTTTGTTTAAATGGATTATTTTGTTAGTTATAGAAATTCACTACAACGACAAGAATTTCTAGCGGCGTTTATTTCGACTTTTGGTAGCGTTTCAAAATACCACAGATTACTATACTGGCGTTTAACTTAATGCTGCAAAATCCTGCATTGGTATAATTTTTATTGACGTTTTTATAAACGCCAAAAAAAGAAACAAAAAACACCGCTTAAGGTTGGGAAAATATTGGCGTCTGATTCAAGTGTTTACCAGTGTTTTTTAACGCCAGTAAAGGAACTTTCGTGCTAGCCCACCTCTCCAAGCTGATGTTCACGCCTTTGTTACCGGTGGCCTGCATGACTTTTTGTGGCATTTTCTGAGTATTTAACGGTGTTTTTGTTTTTTCTCGCCCACCTCTGCACGCCTTTTTCAACAATTAATAGTGCCATAATTTGGATTATACTGGCGGTCATGTAGTGGCGTTTATTCCCTTTAGTGGCATCTTTTTTTTAGGGGTTTATAGTGGTGTTTTGTCCTGCTTTTAACGGCCTTTGTCTTCACAATTTTTATTCCTATTATTTATATTTATTATACTTTTCTTGTAAACAATTTTGTTTATAAACAATAAGCAATCTAGGTATTTTTAGAAATAGACTACGATAAAACTTAAAAATTTTTTTAATAATATTCAATCTGATAATACGTCTGAGAACACACTAATTAATTTAAAAATGTATTAATGAAATATTTCATACAATTAAAATATTATTATAATACTCAATACAAATGTATATAATACTTAATTATATAATACTGAAAATATCAAAAGTGAAAACTTTTATATTAACCGTCAAAAAGCTTGTTGGAGAATTGGAGCCAAAACTCTAACATTCTTATCTAGAAAAAAAAATTAAGGATGTAAAAAGAATGAAACAAAAAAATAATAAACAACTCATATGTAACAAAGTCAAACATAATAATCAACCAACATCAACATTCAACTTATATTAAAAATATACACGAATGAGAAGAAGCGCATAAATATGTATTTACAATAAAAGTTTCAAGTTTACTAGATCAATTTGACTACATAAGTTTGAATCCTTAACTAAAAATAACATTTAAATATACAACATTCAATAACACTTGTTAGATCAATTTGACACAATCAACTACATTAGGAATTCATCACATACCCAATTTAATTTCAACCAAATTTGATATTTTTTTGTCAAACCACCACGTAGCCATTAAAATAACTCAAAATTAACTTATACAATATGACTACTATTATGCAAGTTAGAATTGCATTACCTTTCAACAACTCATCTTAAACTCTTTGACCAAATATCATTAAGTTCAACCATTCTACAACATATCCTGCATCTATTAATATGCTTTCATAAACACAATCCTGTTTAGGATTTATAAACCAACTCAACAATCTCATGTTTTGTCATACAATAATTTTAATACTTTATAAATACATACGAACCAACTCTCCAGTCAACTAGATTTCATCAACAAGTATTTCTAATAGAATACAAACATTTAAAAGGATCTCATATGTTAACAAATACAAATTTACTAGTTTCCATTTGAAGAGTGATGGTTGTTTGATGGATGAAGTAACTATCACACACAATTAGACAGAACATATATATTAATTTTCAAATAATTACTTTATTTAAAGAAATTTATTATATGAAAATATCCTACATATGTTACCTCTCCATTAGGTTGTTATTTATTTTCAAATGGTGGTATCCCTAAAAAGACGCACAAATCCTATACAGTTGAGATCTAGCTGCATTCATATTATTATTATAATTTTCATACAATATTCTCAGTTGCTTTTCTAATTCTCTTACTCTATTAGTAAGGTCATTATTCACACCCAAATGGCCTCTTAAGTGATGAGATGATGATGTTGATGTCTTATACATAATAGGTGACATACTAGGTGTGAGACCTAATCCTAATCCACACATCCACCATGTCTTTTTGGTCTTATTATCTGTAGTCATTTATTGTTATACTTGAGCATATGGGATAGACCCCTACGTAACCATTAATTCACCATGATAAAATCAAGTGATATATCCTACCATAAAGCCATGAACTACTAAATGATCATATAGTTTTGTTCGATTTTCATGGAGTAATTAACACACTTTTTAAAAGGACATAAAACTTTATCAGTACTTGATTTACCTCGAAATATAAAATCAAGGAAGCTATTTAACCCCTCTAAAAATTCCATATTAACTGTATTAAAACTCATTTATCTCCTATGCTTGCGATTATCTATAATAATGTACTGACAGATAACTAAAGAGCTACAATAATAAGTAATGAAACAACCAAATCAATCATACCATGTAACTAACATCAATTAGTTATATTAGTCTAGGAAGCACAAAAAAAGGGTTGCATACAATGTGTTGATGAAGCATTATGCAAACACCTTTATATTTTAAATATTAACAAAGACTACTTAGAAGAGGTCTTTGTTATCACATTTTTATCTCTTTTGAGTGGGGTTTTGATTGGTTTTTGTTAATGTTATATTAGTCCACTTAGCTGAAATTACATATACCTTGATGGCTTAGCTAATGTTAACTTAATCTTGAGATATACATATGTATATGATTAGACGTTGCATGTGTTTAGGTTTCAGCCAAATAGTGAGATATTCGAGCTAGGTAAAGGCATTTAAAGCTGGATTTGAACCGAACATGTTTGGGTTTCTTTTAAATTCAGTTCGAATGAGTTTGAAACGAATTGTACGAACCTGAACACGAATCCGAACTATAATTTTAAAAATCAGTGAACACGAGTCTGAACCTAAACTATACGAATCAAACATGAACCCGAACTTAAATTAAAAATTTTTTAATTATATTTTATTAATTATAATTTTTAACAAATATAAATACGAATTATATAAACTAAATACGAATACGAACCGAAAACGAACTAAATTATACGAATCAAATACGAATGCGAATTTTGCTATAAAAATATTCAACGAACACAAACACGAACCCAAATTTGAACAACATATGTCTATTCGCATTTAGTTTGGCTCGAATCCAGTTGTAAAGGCATTAAAAATCAAAAAAACCTTTCAAAATTGAAGAGAAAAGTGGATGAGATTAAATGCCTTATTGGTATTTTTCTATTGAAATCCGAATGAAAAATAGTCATAATCATTGACCAAATTTAATTGAATAATTACTTCTCTTACGTTACTTATAGAATACCTATAAATATCATATACCAAATTGTGATTTAAATTAAAATTATTAAAATTCTAATGTGATATTATTATTTTCGTTTTTGGGTAATTAAATAATAATGATTTTGATTATACATCCATATACCACGGAAGGTAGTTAGAAGTCCTTAACATTATCCTATTTAATTAGACATATTAAGATGATCATCACCTTCGTCATATCTATGTAATCTAACCTAAGGTAAAGTACATAAAACTGAAGAAAGATTAGTTTAGTTTTTTTGCTGCATCGGATTCATTCCAATCTTTATTTGTTTATACAGTAACAAACCTATCAATATTCCATAAACAAAAATAAAATAAATTTCAGTATGTATTTTGTATCCGAAGGCACATAACAAAAAAAAAAGATTTGAAGGCTCTCTATAAATGCAAGTAATCTTCACAACAATAATCAACAAAAACCCTGCTGGATTTACTCAACTTTAATCTTTCATATTTATTATAAAACAGCCCACCAAGATAAGAAGTTGACTAAACCATGGTATTAAAATTTGCATTACGTCAATAAATCTAATTGAATAAACCATGATATCATTCCAAGCATTGCATACCACTTCAATAACACATGGAAACCTGTCCTCTAATCAACTGGATTTCAATAATTTGCTATATATAAGGACTAAACACTTCATAAATTAACTAAAGCCTAACCTTTTTCCATGAGATAATAGCCGGCAGCAACAGATGACGATGAGGGAAATCGTCTTCAAATATAGGCACCTCACAGAAGATAATGGTAGCTCACACGCTTCCTTCAGGGTGGTAGGCGGTGGGACGAACAAAGGTAGACGGCAGGATGAAGAAAATCCAGAGACTTTGGTGAAAATGGGACATTTTGAAGGCAATGAGAACAAGATTTTACTGCAGGATAAAGAAAAGTTAGGCCAAATCCAAGCAAATAGGGTGGCTTCTACTTTTGGTTGTAGGCAGCGACAGAAGGAAGAAAGTGCAGAGAAAGGAAGAGAGCATGCATTTTGGGGCAGAACAGGGGTTTTACCAATGCTTTTAAATGAGGTTTACCAACATATTTAAAACGCTAGTAAAACTCATTCTATGACAGCGATATTAGTAGCGTTTTAAAAAAAAATTGCCGCTAAAGGTTGTTCTTTAGGGGCGATTTCCCCGAGCAACCTTCTAAACGTTGGTTTAAAAGTGTTATAACATTCGTAGAAACACTGCTAAAAAAAACACTGTTAATTTTCAGATCTGTTATAGTGATTTTTGAATTTTAGTGAAGTTATCTTATGTACATGTGGGTATGACACCGGTTTTTATCACGTTGAGCTAAAATAGCATTGCCACTCTTATTTCTTCACCTGCCTAATGAGTGGATTCGAAAGGTCAGGTATGACAATAGAAAACCCATATTGTTTAGCTTGAAGATCGGTCTCTATTTCTATAGTGTGTTTGTTAAACGCATTACTAAGTTTAATTAAGTCTTATTTTTATGTCACGCGATGCATACAAATTATTCATTCAAAGCAATAAAATATTTACAATAAAAAAAATAAAAAAGCAAAAAATAAAAATAAATAAAAAAAATTATATCTCCCTTGCACATACATCCCTATATAAATATCAAATCCTAATTAAACCCCTAAATAAATAAATAAGTTTTGCAAAACAAATTTGTTAACACAAATTAAATAAATAATTAAAAAATTATTTGTTTAAAATAAATTAAGTCTGCATTTATTATGCCTTTGATCAATTTTTTCTTCATGTTTAGTTCGTTTGAAGAATATTTCACACAAAAATAAAAAAGTAAAATATACAGAATAAAAACATAAAAATAGAAAATGAAAATTATAGTTCATTGCGCCTGCACCTCATATGTTAAATCTAGCTCTGAACAAGCTTATAAAATAAATACCACCAGCACGCGGATATTCGGCATGTATATCATTTGACAGGCTTTATCAGTCACTGACATCGTCAGAGAAAAAATTATCATGCCTGCGCGGACAGCAAATTTCAATCCGCATCTTAATAAAAGGCAAATCACTATTTCCCACGCATAGTTTGAGGTGGAGACAAGTCCCACCCTCCAAGTTTCAAAAGCCAGGCTCCCACCCCTGGAACAATTTAATATTAAATCAAATAGAAAACAGTAACATTTAGGGGGGTATTATTGTCATTTTAGATTAAAATTTTATAAAAAATAAAATAAATTTTATAAAAATTAAAAAAATTTTAAAAAATTTGCAACAGCCATCGCCGCCAGTGCCGCGGCGGTGGCCGCCGCTGAAGGGGCCAGGTGGCCGTTACCGGCCACTTGGTTTCAGGGGAGGCCAGATCTGGCCTCTCCGTTCGGTGGAGGCGGCCAAATCTGGTCGGCCTCGCTGGCGCAGGCAGCCGTGATCCGCCACCTCCGCGAAGAAGTCGCCGAAACGCCTTGGTCCCGCGGGTCGCTTTCCTCGGTCTTTATTATCACGCCTCCAAAACCGGTGGCGCCGACGGTCAGCCCAATCGCAACTTGGGTATTCCCCTGAAAACCAGTGACCGGAAATCCACCACTTGGCCTCTTCAGCCGCAGCCACCGCATCAAGCAGAAGTAATGTACCAGAAAATTTTTTTAAATTTTAAAAATTTTAATATATTTTTGTAAAATTTTAATATTTTAAAAATTATTTTATAATTTTATTATGTCATTACTTTTAAAAGAGCATTTTAGTCATTTAAGTATAAAAATTATATTAAATTGTTTCAGGGTGGGAGACTGGACTTTTGAAACTTAGAGGGTGGGACTTTGTCCCCGCCTCAAACTATGGGTGGGAAATAGTCCTTTGGCCCTTAATAAAGTATTTGTCAACTTTATTAACACATTTGACCGATTACAAAATTAAGCACTTTTTCAAGCAGCCATTCATGGGCCTAATAACCGACTCCAACATGCTTTCTCATTAATTCGCGTTAACAATGAGCTAGGATATTATTAATTATCTGCTTGCTGGGGAATTGATCAATATTGGCAGCCTTTAATCCTCTTCAAGTGATATCAAATGGCACTCCAAAAACCTAACAATGATTAAGGCTAAGCTCATACAAAAACAAGTAATTTTTCAAGTAAAACACAACTCCAAATTCAAGCACATTCAATTCTAACATTAGTCAAGCTTAAAGGAAGATAGGGAATTGATGAGCAATTCAACATTAGTCCAGCACATCAATATTCAACATCAAACTCCACATATTCAATAAGAAGAAAGATAGGGAATTGATGAGCAATTCAACACCAAACATGAACTAAAATTAGCTAGAAAACAAACCTCAAACATAAAAGAAATTCTCCACCAACTTGAAGGTGATCCAAACATAAAGATTTCTTGCATACAAGCTTAAAGAAAGGCTCCACCCACTTGATACAAGAATCACCAACTTGAATCTCCACCACTAACTTTCTTCTTGCAATGAAAATTGGATAAAGAATTGATACTTGATTCCCAAGAACACCAAGTTCTAAGAATATAAGGAAGGAAAGCTAAAGCTCTCAAATTTTCATTAATTCATCAAAAGTTCTCTTTACAAAGAAATGGTTTGCCTTTTATAACTTGATACAAACCATGGTTAACTAAAACTAAACCATAGTTAACTTAAATACAATTTAAATGAAATAAAAAAAAATATAAAAAATACAAATTATATAAGTTTCCTAAATCTAATTACAATGCATAATAACCATAATTTGCATGCTTGTAGCTTCATGTAATTTTTCCTTGATTGAATTGGCCTTGATTCGAATTTTCGATTTAAATATTCGATCTGAATTGATTGTTCAAATTCGATCTAAAGAGTCGTTGGCATTCGAATCCGTATTGGAATTCATTTGAAATTCAAATTATCAAGGATGTTGCTTTGGAGATGTTCTGAAAGTGAAGACACGCAAAATAAATTGAAAATGCAAAAGGATCCAAAAAGTGGCAAAATCTAGATGTTGCGGCATGCAGTGCACAACGCGCAAGTGCGCAAGCGGATGAGCGTGCAGGCAGGTGTGGGTGCGGAGCAGTCAAGCGTTGGGCGTGCGATAACTAGGCATGCGGGCGTTAGGGCGCTGGGCGCTCATACAGGTGTGGGTGAGTGCACGTTTGCGTGCGCAACAAGGCAGTGTGCGGCGCGCGCGCACACGCAAGTCAGGAGAGTAGCGCTGCTAGGCCAGGCAGGGGGAATCTTCGTGCAGCTCGTTTTCACTTGTTTCTTATCTGAATTGAGTCTCGTTTTTTTTCCTTAGCTTCGTATGAAGCCACTTGATGAATTTTGACTCTTCGATGTGCCGTTTCTGAATTTTTGAATTCCAAACATGATCCAAAGGCCTTGAGAAATATTATGCACACTAGTTTGGAAGGCGTTGGTATTATCGTGTGTAGCATCCCAGGTTAGAAAAGCCCTTAAGGGTAGAGTTTTGGGGTTAAAAATAGAATTCAGGAATAGATTGGGAGTCTAGAAGAGTTCAGGGGTGACTTAGTAAGTTTTCCAGAGTGGTGTGGCCTTCGTATGATTCCTTTAGAGAGGTTTCAATCATGCGAAGCGCGGGAAATGAATTATATTCATTTTCCCTTGGTGCACTCCCATGCATCACGCCTGCACGCCCATGCAGGTGGGATTAAAGAGAGAGAGACGAGAGATTAGTTTCATTTCTCACCCATTTCAGCCAAATCTCTTCTTTGTTTCAGCAGTTCCCAACCCTAGATGCGAGATCCAGCTTCTAGCGGCTCCTAATTCAGTCAGAGATCAGAGAGAATAGCTTGAGTAGAGATTTCCAGCAGCCATGTCAAGAGGTAAGTGTTTCTTACTTCTTTCGTGAGTATCCAGCTTGCTTTGGTGATTGATGATGTTTGGAAATGAGTGTTTGCATTTCCAGCATGCTTGGTTGATTTTATGTGATGAAATATGATGTTTGAGATGCTTATTTTCCACTCATGAACATGCTTGCTTTGCCTGTGTGTGTGTTGTGAGAGAAAGCTTGGATTTCCATGGTGGAATCAGCAGTAGTGGATGCATGTTGAAATTGGCTGTGGATATATGCTTATAGACGTGCCATTGATGCATGTTAGAAATTAATTTGAGTTTGATTGTGATTTGGATATGTTTTGGATGGGTTTCCTGCATTTTCAGGTGGGTGTTGTCTGTGCAGAACCAGACACACGCCCGTGTGTCTGCAGACGCACGCCCGTGTGCCTGTGTTTCTATGAGCGCACGCCCGTGTGCACTTCGTGCACACGGCCAGGATGCAGAGGACACGACCATGTGTCCTAAGGGACACGGCCGTGTGTCCTTCTCTTGCTTGAAATGGCCAAATATTCCAGTAGCTAACACGGCCAGACACACGACCTACGCACGCTCCAGTGTGTCTGGGCACACGCCCGTGTGCCTTTGCTCAGCACGGCTGTGTGTGTGCATGCACGCCCGTGTGTCTTCTTTGCACGCCCGTGTGTCTTCTTTGCACGCCCGTGTACTCAGCAGAATTTTCCAAAAATTTCAGAAATTGACTAAGAAAGTCTTGGTAATCCATCCAGAAGGCTAATAATCCTCAGATAAACCAGTATTCAGATAAGGAATGTAGCATATGCATCTCATAACACAGCATGTAGTCTGAAGGAGGATCCAAGGATCCGAATTCAGTAGTTTTCAACACTCAGAACCCAATGTATGGGTTACAGTTTTGGGTGAACTCGAGGGGGCATTTGTGGGACCCAGCTTTCTGACACCAGTCAGATTGTCCAACACTTTTCATTTTCAACTTTCTAGCTTGTAGCTAAAATGTTCAGCCCACTTGGCCAGGATGTCGAATCCCTGTGTTCATCAGCCTGATCAGCACAGTAGGTACATTCGGGTACATATAGAGAGTCGCATGCATGCATATTCAGATATCAGTATCATGTCATGTCATACATTACATGAAATGGTTAATAATGAGAAACAGCTAATCCAGAAATCAGTATCAGCGCCACCAAGCGATTAGATGCATGTATAGGGCCGAGGCCAAGTATGTGTGTTCTGTTTGTTGCTTGCTTGGGTCGAGGGAAGTAAGGAATGCTTACTGGGTGATCTTTATCACTCATCCCTTTCCTTCTTCCTTCTTTTTCAGGTTTTGTTGCTGCTGGCGAGGAGCGGGTGGACTGAGGCTTGCGAAAGAGGACCTCACACACACTTCCAGCATGTACTTTATTTTTAGTTTTGGACCTGTGAGGTCTTGTATATGTTGTATATGTACTCAAATGTAAAGAATCATGTAAAGAACAGTTCAATGTAAGAAAAACCAGTATGGGCTAATTGTACATTGTATATTTCAATTTCAGTTTTAGCTTCCGCTTACAATATAATTTAGCAACAGGGTTTCTTTTTCGTAGGATTCCAGTCGCGGGTACCCAGTTTCCAGTTTATTGAATAAAAGCATAGTATTCTTCAGCAGCAGGGGTATTCGTGGTGACGGGTCCTACATCGTGCACGGTTGGAATTATGACTTTTAGAGGCACAGTTGGTCTTTTTTTCTAGGCATAGAAAACTGGAATGTACTTTTGAAGGCTTAATATACAAATTCAGGACGTCGAAAACTTGATTGTTGAAGTCACCTTCAATTTAACACATGGAAGCAAATACAAATTTATATCATACTCCCCTTGTTGGAGAGGATTTGACCTCAAATCCAGACCTTCCACTTCACTCATCCAACACATGCTATCAACACCTTAAGAAATTTTCTTCTCAATCTCATTTTTGTTCTCACCCAAGACATTTTCTTTGGTTACAATTTTCTCATTGGTTACCATTAAGGCAAGCTTAGGTAGAAATTCCCCCTTCAAGGTTTCCCAAGATTTGATCCTTTCCCTTCCTTCTGAGTCTCTTTGCTTCTTTAGGGTTTCCCACCATAGAGATAAGGAAGGATGATCTTTAAGCCTCAAGATGATAACTTTGAACTTCTTCTCATTCGGCCATTCCAAGAGCTCACATATCATCTCAAAATCATTCAACCAATGCAAGAGCTCCTTAGACTCCAACTTGTCAACCTTAGGCTCATCAATCTTTATTCCTTTTTTTTTTTTCACTCTCAATTTGATTGGCACACAAAGGTAGGTCCTTGGGTGGGGTTGGGGTCTTTGGTGATAGTTCAAGTGATAAAGGTAGAAGGGTGATCTTTTGTGAGTTTTGAGGGAATAGGTATTTGATATCTCATTATACATAACTTCTTTTTGAGATTGCCATGAACTTCTAAGTAGCAAATGACATCCATCCATTGAGAATACTTCACAAACAACTCCATCAACATATCTTCCTATAGAGAAGGATATGACGACTCGTTTACGTGCTAGCTTTGTCTTCCCATGTAATCCCTAAAAATAATCAATTGTTGGAAGTCCTAATTTCTCCACAAGGGTTGTTGAAGCCCTATTGGCACCAAATTTTCCATCAATAATAACCTCACAAACTTTTCCTTGGATGGTGCACCTTGTATGGAATGGTTTTACACTTGCCATGGAGATATTTGGATAAGGGGAAAAGAAAACACACTAATAAGATGACATGAAAATCTGTGAACAATATTTTCGAATGGTAAACAGTAATTTCGGGAAGGGAACAGTATTTTCGAATTGGGAATAATATTTTTATTTTATTATTATATTTTTTTGGTTTGGGCTAGGGTAAGGAGTTGGGTTAAGTGGTAATTGGGTTTAGACAATTGTTTGGATTTGAGTTGGATAAGCAAAGGCAATATTGTAAATTTTGGAAAAAGGGTATATAAGTAAATTGTGATGAGGGTAAAATGGTAATGGTGTGATAGGGGTGGGTTAAGGAACTAATAAGGTTTATGGGTGATTAGCTTAAGTAAGGGTGCTTAGGAATGCCTAATGGTGTAGGAAGAAGGATTAGCAAAAAAAGAAATATGGCTAATTTAAAGGCAAGTTGGTATTTTTGGTTAACTATTGTGGGCTAGGTATGACAAGTGATTTGTGGCATTAAATGTTTGTGTATTTTCCATGGCTAAATCTTAGGGGAGTTGTCTAAAAATAATAGACCAAATTATGACCATTTTCTCTTTCTTCTAACACCTTCAACCACAATCCTCCTTTCCTCCCAGTTACAACTTCCGTTTGCGCCATCAAGTTTCAAGCCAAAATCTCCAACACTTCAAGTAGCCTATTCTAATCAAACTTCACATGAAATTTGTCTTCTCAACAAGGCAAATCAAATTCCTTTCACACCACATGCTCATGCAGGATTTTCCAGCCTATGTCAAGCAATCCATTTCAACCAAGATGGAGAAAATTCATGTAGAAAATTCATATAAGCTCTAACCACTTCTATCTCTACCCCTAAGCAATTTTTCAATACCAAAAGCACAACAACACAACCTAGAGCTCTGATACCAAATGATCCATATTGGCAACCCTTAAACCTCTTAAAGTGATATCAAATGGCACTCCAAAAACCCAGCAAAGATTAAGGCCAAGCTCATACAAAAACAAGCAATTTTTCAAGTAAAACACAACTCCAAATTCAAGCACATTCAACTCCAACATTAGTCACCACATCATTCACCTTCCAGCACATCAATATTCAACATCAAACTCCACACATTCAACAGCAAGAAAGGTAGGGAATTGATGAGCAATTCAACACCAAACATGAACTAAAATTAGCAAGAAAACAAACTTCAAGCATAAATGAAATTCTCCACCAACTTAAAGATGATATAAGCATAAAGATTTCTTGCACACAAGCTTAAAGGAAGGCTCCACCCACTTGATACAAGAATCACCAATTTGAATCTCCACCACCAACTTCCTTCTTGTAATGGAAATTGGATAAAAGATTGATACTTGGTTCCCAAAAACACCATGTTCTAAGAACACAAGGAAGGAAAGCTAAAGCTCTCAAATTTTCATTAATTCATCAAAAGTTCTCTTTACAAAGAAATGGTTTGCCTTTTATAGCTTGATACAAACCATAGGTAACTAAAACTAAACCCTAGTTAACTTAAATACAATTTAAATGAAATAAAAGAAAACATAAAAAATACAAATTATCTAAGTTTCCTAAATCTAATTACAATGCATAATAACCATAATTTGCATGCTTGTAGCTTCATGTAATTTTTCCTTGATTGAATTGGTCTTGATTCGAATTTTCGATTTAAATATTCAATCTAAATTGATTGTTCAAATTCGATCCGAAAAGTCATTGGCATTCGAATCCATATTGAAATTCATTTGAAATTCAAATTATCAAGGATGTTGCTTTGGAGAAGTTCTGGAAGTGAAAACATGGAAAATAGCTTGAAAATGTAAAAGGAGCCAAAAAGTGGCAAAATCCAGATGTTGCGGCACCATGCCGCGGCATGCAGTGCACAACGCGCAAGTGCGCACGCAGGCAGGTGTGGGTGTGGAGCAGCCAAGCGTTGGGCGTGCGGGAGCTGGGCATGCGGGCGTTGGGTGCTCGTGCAAGTGTGCGTGAGTGCACGCTTGCGTGCACAGCAAGGCAGTGTGCGGGTGCGCACGAGCACACAAGTCAGGAGCGCAGCGCTGCTACGCCAGGCAGGGGGAATCTTTGCGCAGCCCGTTTTCACTTGTTTCTTATCCAAATTGAGTCTCATTTTTTTTTTCTTAGCTTCGTATGTAGCCACTTGATGAATTTTGACTCTTCGGTGTGTCGTTTCTGAATTTTTTGAATTCAAAACATGATCCGAAGGCCTTGAGAAATATTATGCACACTAGTCTAGAAGACGTTGGTATTATCATGAACGGTTGGAATTATGACTTTCAGAGGCACAATTGGTCTTCTTTTCTGGGCATAGAAAACTGGAATGTACTTTTGAAGGCTTAACATACAAATTGAAGACGTCGAAAACTTGATTGTTGAAGTCACCTTCGATTTCACACATGAAAACAAATACAGATTCATATCAGGAATACATTTATATATATATTTAGGATCTATTAACTATTTCAATACCTTATCATGCGATGTTAAATTTTATTTCAAAATCCCCGATGTGTGTGTACTTTTATCTAGCCCACCCGATGCACTGATGACTAATAACAAGACCACAAACTTTATGATGAGAAATTCGTTTATCAAGCCATTTGCCATGCATCGACTTAATTACTTCATAGGCATTTCAAATAAGTTAAAAATATGCTGTATTATGCATATGTTCCACCAAGTGATGTGAACAGATTATATGACACAGAAACATGCGTGAATGCTTCAATCAATAGCCCTTCAGGAGCTCACCTGAAGTGGGGGTGATTCGGAATTCCGTTAATGTCAAGTTAAGGACCACCAAGCAATTGCACGGACGATATTCTCACCGTATGCTCTTCGTGAAATTCACTGGTGCTGGCTTCGGTAAATGTTGGAATCTTCGTGGTTGATTAAGATTGAAAAAAGTGCTGAAAAATGGAGTGTCCCGGTTGTTGGACAAGTGGTTTTCCCTGCCTAAAAAAAGTCTTCGGAAAAAATATCCAAAAAAAAAAAAACTTCCCCCTGTTCTCCCTTTTTTTTTTATCCTCTCACTCTCTCTGTATTTTTTTTCTCTTCCCTTTTCTCTCTGTCTTCTTTCTCCTTTTTTCCCTCCCGTTTTTCTGAGTTTTCTTAAAATCCTCCTTTCAGAATTCCCCGAATTTTTACCCAGTTCTCTCCAAGTCCTCCCCTTTTTTCAGTTTCCTCCCCCTATTTATATAAGTAATTTTCAGCCCCCGAATCCAGGAATTATTTACCTTTCTTCGGGCAATCATCAAGGAAAATAATCCCACAGAAGCTGGCGTAATGCAGGAGGAAAAGTAGAAAATTAGATCAATAGGATAGAAAAAGTTGACATGGCATGCGTGAAAAGAAGGAAAGAAAATACAAGAAAGAAAATCAAAAGGAAGGTTAGCATAGGCGGGGGAATCAAATGTAGAACAAAGGAATGGCAGAGCTGGCGCAAGCAAAATATCATGGAAAGAAAATTGGCACAAATTAAGAAAGATAAGAAAAAGCTGGCGTAAAAGTAAAAATAATAATAATAAAATATAAAGGATAAGAGGTAAAAACTGGCAGGCTGAGCAGATCATGCGCAGAGTTGGAGGGCAAAATGTCAAAGCACGCTCGTGATGGAAACGGGCGCAGGCAGACGTCTTCTGTCCCAGCACGCACGCGCTGCGCCGGCAACTTACTTTCTCTCTCTTTTGGGCCATGTGACTTGGGCCCCGTGCATGAGTTCTTTTTCTTGGCTGGGCTATTTATTTTTTCTTCCCTCACGGGCTGGCTCCTTCCTTGGCTGCTAGGCTCCTTATTTATTTCTTCACATTCTTCTTCTTCTTCTTTCTTTTTCTTTTTTTTTTTTTTTTTTTTTTTTTTTTTTTTTTTTTTTTTTTGTGTCTTTCAGTGGGCTTGGGTTCTTTGGTTGGAATTTTTATGAGTTGATTTATAAGTTTTAGGTGAGTTATTTTTTCATTACTCATAGATTTTATTTGTCTATCCTCAATTTAATATCTTAAAAATTCCGAACTAATTTTTGAGTTTTTCATCATCAGAGATGATCTTGTTAAATCCAAAATAAAATGTCTATAATGATATATAATTATAAAATTTTAATTGAGTTACTAAAAGTATAAATGACATATAATTTAAAATTTTAATCAGATCACCAAAAGTATAGATGACATTACGTGACATGAGTTATAAAATGTATTTTGGCTTAATATTTGGTATATAAAAAGTTATAAAATAGTTTGATACATTGTGTTATATGTTTATATATCTCCCCTATTAAATTAGTTGGTCAAATTAGAAGAGTTTAAATTTTATGTCTTTTTAATGTTATGTTTAGTTTAGTTTAAGTTCACTTATTTTGCTAGAGATTAGCAAAAAGTTAGTTAGGGGTTATGATAAGTGTCTTACATGCATAAGAATTCATGGTTCATTTATAGAGTTCCAAGAATGAATTGATTATGTTGACCTTAATATGTGCTTATTTCAAGATCATGAGTTTATATGTGTGGTTTTGTAGGAAATGATGAATTTCATATTAATTTAATTGAAAGTAAAACAAAAAAACACTTATAAACGACTAACTTATGATTTGAGTTGAGCCTAAGGAAGAACAAATAATTGAAGCACAAAAGAAGGAGAGCATTACCTGCCCTGGTGGGAAAAAAAAGTTTTTTACTAAGTTCAAAATCCAGAGTGTAAAAGTAGTATTCAACAAAATTATAGTGGACACCTCAAACTTTTCAGAAAGTTATTATAGAGAACATCAGAGTTTGTTTGGGCCATAAATCGTTACCACAAAGTTAGGTATTTTTGGTGGACATTTTTGTCTAACCACTTTAAACTAAAATGAGCATAATTTCATATTGCAAAGTTCAAATTGGATGATTCAAAAGCAAAATTAAACTAAACATTCAGGGATACAACTTTAATAGAGACCGAAATTCCAAAAACTTTATATCATGGAACAAAAATTACGTTACAACAAGATAGGAAGAAGTTGCCTATGTTGTGGCAGACATTTCAAAGCACAATTTCATGCCACAACATAGGAATTCTTGAAAGTCTGTGCCACAGCAAGGAATGTTGTATTGTGGCATAAACTACAAAATATGCATCAAAAGCTTCCTAATCTTACTATGACTTTACTTGGCTTACCCTAGTATATAAGCAAACTTCTTAATTAACTGAAGGACTTTTGGGAGGCTACAAGGAGGAACTTTTTGACATACTTTTCCGCAACTTTCCAAGGAGATTACAAGTGATCGTCCGAGAACAAATCAAGATATCAAGATCAAGCAAATAATTTCATCAATTCAAGGCTATTATTCTAAACGGTGTTACTCTTTTCAGTCTAAAAGCATATTTTCCATCAGTTTGAATGACGTTCCTTCCTGTATTATGATACGCTAGATATATTCTCACTAGGTCTACTTTGGTTCTAACAAATTTTGTTATTCATTAGATTATATATAATTTAAAAAGTTTTTGATAAGTTTGACTATCAAATTTGGAAATTGTTAGTATTGTTTCTCTTAAAAAAAAATAGTTTTAGAAAGGTTTTTAAATTCTCTTTCAGCTAATTTTTCTTTTATTTAATAAGTGTAGTTTGATTATGCTAATTTTTATAATTGTTTTTATAGAGATTACTAAAATTTAGAGAAGCTTGAATCATCACATCTGGAAATGGTTGGCCAGTGTTGATAGTCTTTGAAAGAAAATTTTTTTTAGAGAAGTTTTTAAAACGCTTTTAAGCTGAATAATTTTTCTACCATTAATATGTTTAGGTTTTTTCTACCAAATTTGGTAATAATTTAATTTGTATATAAATTTATGAAATGTATGGAACAGAAACTGCACAATTTGTCCCTTGGGTCCCTTCAGGATTTATGAAAATATTTTTGAATTCAGGTTTTTAAATGGAATTTAAGAATATTTCTTAGAGTTTATTGATAGAAATTGAATTTATTGGTTGTGACTACAATTCGAATATATTCTAATGTGGCACTTGAACATGCAAAAGTTTGTATTTACTCTTAGTCTATGTAAATAGAAACTATTCTTTTTTTTGCATATAAATGTTAAAAAGTAGCCAAATCTGAAAATTATGTTTTTGTAGGTTATAGCATAAACTAAAGTGATTTTTTTTTTAAATGTGAATTTTTTTTAATTCCCATTTAAGAGTTTCCATTAATTTGTTTAATCTAATTTATACAAAAATATTGATTGTTTAATATCCAAAAATTCAATATTGATTTTATAATTTAATATATAGTATTTACCTAATATCATAAGTATATAACATAAACTAAAGTGGAATTTTTTTAAAATGTGAACTTTTTTTCAATTCCCATATGATAGTTTTCATAATTTGCTTAATTAAAAATATACAAGAATATTAATTATGTAACATTCAAAATTTCAATATTAATTTTTTAATTTAATCGATAATATTTACCTAATACTATAAGTATTTAACATAAACTAAAGTGAATTTTTTAAATTATGAATTTTTTTCAATTCTCATCTAAGAGTTTCTATAATTTGACTAAGTTAAAATATACAAGAATATTTATTATTTAATATCCAAAATTTTAATATTAATTTTTTAATTTAATCTATAGTATTTACTTAATACCATCAGTATATAATATAAACTAAAGTATTATTTTTTTAAATGTGAACTTTTTATCAATTCTCATTTAAGAGTTTCCATAATTTGCTTAATTAAAAATATACAAGAATATTATTTATTTAACATCCAAAAATTCAATATCAATTGTTTAATTTAATCAATAATATTTTTCCAATACTATAAGTATATAACATAAACTAAAGTGAATTTTTTTTTAAATGTGAACTTTTTGTCAATTTCCATCTAAGAGTTTCCATAATTTGCTTAGGTTAAAATATAAAAAAATATTAATTATTTAATATCAATAATATTTACTCAATACTAGGCAATATATTATTTTGTCTAAATCCAATTTAGCTAATACTATAAATATACTATAATTTACTAAAGTTTCAATATTATTTTCTGAATATTTAACCTATAATATTTACCCATGGTTTTAAAATGTGAATTTAAAAAATTCTGAATATACTATAATTTGCTAAAATTTCAATATTATAAATATTTTTCCAACGCTATAAATATATAACATAAACTAAATCCAACTTTTGTAAAATGTGAATTTTTTTTAATTCTCATCTAAGGGTTTCCATAATTTCCTTAATTTATAATATACAAGAATATTAGGATTTCAGTTTAAATATAAATATATAACAAATATATTTAACAATTCAATATTTTAGGGGATTTTAATTTAACACTTCAACAACACATACAAACCAGCCCTCTAATCGATTGGATTTGAATAACTTGTTTAACAATTGAGTAAACACATTAATAAACAACAAAAATGCAATATTTCTTCTCTAAACCAAACCAAAGTTTTAAGCACACTTACTGATTTTAAAGCAAATTAGGAGGCTAGCTGAATAAGGAAACAAATTTCAGGCTTCAACTAAAGAAAAAACGCTGAAAATCCATAAAAAAATGCAACAAAACAACTCAAAACGCGCACCTAGGATAGAGGAGAGCGGCTACAATGGCAGGGAAGAAAATGGGGAGAAGAAGAAAGGGCACATGTTTTATAGGGTTACGGGGGCTATATCGGCGTTTTTAAATGATATATACCGACGTTTATAAAATGCCGGTATAGCCCCAGCTTTTAGAGGCGTTTAAATAAAAACGTCGCTAAATCTTCATTTTTAGTGGCATTTCTCAAATCCGACATATAAAACGTCGGATTTGAGGGGTTTTAGTAGCATTTGAGTGAATGCTGCTAAAACTCCATTACCTTGTAGTGTTAATATTTTTTAAATAGTACTTAGTTATTTTCATTTGCAATTTGGGAAATATAAGTTTTGAGTCGTTATTGGTCATCTTTAAATATCTATCTAATTTATGAAATTATAAGTTTGGTCTAGCAGGATTATTTTATTGGTTATTCACATTTTTTAATTCTAACAAAATTACCCAAATACACGTGACATACAATTATGAAATTTTGATTTGGTCACTAGGAGTATAAGTGACATATAATTTGAAACTCTAATCAGTCCACCGAAAGAACGGATAATATTATATAACATAGATTATAAAATATATTTTGTTTTAAGATTTGGGATAAAAAAAAAGTTATAAAATAGATTGGTACATTGTGTTATATGTCTATATATGTCACTTTGTTGAATTTCTTTATCAATTTCTAAATCTAATGTTTTTACATGCAAATGCTACATTTAGTTTCTGTTTATCAAATTGATTATTCATTTTTTATTTTAATATTTTATCAATTTGAGTGATTGTTTATATTTTGAGAATAAAAGATAAGAAAGATCAATGACGAAGATGAAATAAAGATTGAATATTCATTTAATCGTGAACCTTTATTTAATAACATGTCAGTATTATATTGTATTAAGATTATAAACATTATATTTATGACCTTATTATATAAGTAATTTATCAACCCTATTATACATTTTTTGTATAGTGGTTTGGGGTGTTACAAACTAGGTTAAAAACTTTTCTATAATAATGTTTAAACATGAATTTGTGAATACAAGACAGACCTTAGTTGGGAGATAATAATTTTACAGCTTGCCAGGTCCTTGAAATCAACATTAGCCACGCCAATGACGTCGGAGAAAAGTTGAATGTAAAGACAAATGTCTAGAGACTTTGATCCAGCGGCCCATGCAAGTGGTATGACTCCTAATATTCATCCTAAAGCATTGTCAAGCATGTGCTTCGAAAATGCCCAGCACTAATGCAAGTAATATAACTCCTAATATTCATTCTAGAGTTTCTTTTTCCTTGTCAAGTAATGGACAAGATTATTTAGTTCCTATCAAAGACTGTTGCATGAAACATATAGATGACTGAAAAAACAACAAAAACCTGTAGTGAAAGATGGTGCATTGACATTTTCAAAGGTCTGAGAGTTCCAATTTCTGTTTATAAATACGGAGTTCCGAATGAGGCTCTGCATGCACTGCACAAACTTGACTAGTTTAAGCAATGGCATCCTCATCCCTCAATAAGCTCCCCCTTGTTTTCTTCATCTTTTTCGTTCTGCTACATCTTCAACTCAGTGCGGCTTTTAATTCTATTCAAGAAGCACTAGCACTTCTCAAATGGAAAGCCACCCTTCAAACCCAGAGCCATTCTGTCCTCTCTTCGTGGACACTTTATCCTAATGCCAGCAACAACTCTACTCAACATGCAACCAAAATTAACCATTATTCCTGGTTTGGAATTTCTTGCGACCATGCTGGAAGCGTCCATAGAGTGAATTTGTCTTCTGCAAATTTGAAAGGCACGCTCGATCAATTGTCATTCTCATCATTTCCTCATCTTGCATATCTTGATCTTAGCATAAATGAACTCTTTGGAGTTATCCCTTCACAAATTGATAATCTTTCCAAACTGAAGTATCTTGACTTGTCAACTAATCAGTTTTTTGGGAAGATACCAACTGAAATTGGTCTCCCAACTCATCTGGAGACCCTCCATCTGGTTGAGAATCAACTGAATGCTTCATCGATTCCTAAAGAAATAGGACAGCTAAATTCTCTTAGGGAACTTGCTCTGTACGGTAACGGTTTGGAGGGTTCAATTCCTGCTACTTTGGGAAATTTGAGCAACTTGGCTTGGTTATCTCTTGCTAATAATTCACTAGTACTTTCAGGTCCCATCTCTCTAATTTAATTAAACTTTTCATGAATAGCAATAGCTTAACAGGTACAATCCCTGCCACTTTTGGCAAACTAAGAAAACTAACCGTGTTGTACATGTTCCGCAATCAACTTTCTGGTTCCATTCCACAGGAAATAGGAAATTTGGAGTCTCTCTTAAAGTTTAGTCTTCATAGCAACAATCTTTCAGGTTCTATTCCAGCGTCCCTAGGTAGCTTGAAAAACCTGAACATTCTTCATTTACACAATAATACACTGTCGGGTTTATTCCTACTGAAATAGGAAATCTGAAAAACCTTGTTGAATTAGAGTTAAGCCGAAATCAACTCAGTGGTTCTGTTCCTGATTCTATAAAAAATCTGCACAACTTACAGTTTTTATACCTTGGACAAAACAATCTTTCTGGAACCATTCCCCAAGAAATTCGATTCATGAGGTTCATCCATTTGCAATTAGACAACAACCACTTCACTGGTCACTTACCCCATAATATATGTGTTGGTGGTTCTCTGGAGAGGTTTGTCGTCTCTGGCAACAATTTTTTTGGTCCAATTCCCAAAGGCCTGAGAAACTGCACGAGCCTAATAACACTTCGAATGGCAGGAAACAAACTTGTTGGGAATATATATGAAGATTTTGGAGTGTAGCCAAATCTAGAATATATATATCTCAGCCGTAATAATTTTCATGGTGAAATTTCATCTGACTAGGGAAAGTGTTCAAAATTAAACACCATGAAGATGGCAGAGAATCATATTAGTGGCAGCATACCAGTTGAGCTTTGGAATTGAATAAAGAATGGCTTCTACCTTGTGGAGAGCAATCTCAGTTGTTTGTATGATATTGTTTTTTGTTTTCGATTCTACTAAAGAGGCACAAGCTCTTCTCAAATGGAATAAACCAGCCTCCTGTTGGTGTTTATGGTGATAAAATGTTAGAAAAATTAAATGTGCTAACATTAATTATGTTTTGTTTTTAATAAAATAGATAAATTTAAATAGTCTAGTAAATTAAATTGTTTGGGCTCAAAGATGATCAATATCAGTGGTCTAATGCGCATCGTGGGTTTTATTAATTTAGATAAATAACATTAATATAAACTTTAAAGTTTATTGGATCCTTGATGGGGAACCTATTGACCTACTATATATATTAGTTAGGTCTTCTCTCTAAAATCTAATTCAACATAATTTGACCCATTGAGAATTGTTATATAGGAAAGCTTCTAGGGCAAAAGGCCAACCACTTTGGTATAGGTATTTTCAGTATCATTACAATTTTAGGTTGCATTGAATTTTAGGTATTCCTATAAACCCTAAAATAATGCTTTTATTGAGTATTCTATAGTCTATGCATAGGTCTTGTGGATTAAGATTGACGATTATTTATTCAACTTATGTAAATTAAATTCTTACATTTGGTATCATAGCGAGATGTGATAGATTATAAAATTTGAAAACTTAAAACTAAAATAAGTATATATTAATTCTGAATTAGAAACTAAATCTGAAATTAGGGTTTGTTAATTGTGAATCAAGAATTAAAAATTCAAAATCAAGGTATATGGTTGAACCTAATTTGAAATTTGAAATTAGTATAGTAAACTTTGAAATCAAAATCTATACATCCATAATCTTGGTATATTCAACTCTCCCATTAAATGTTGATAATAGAGATTTTAGTGAATGTTAGTGCCCTATTTGTGCTTGGATCTCCAGATTCTACTCATCTTTTATACCTTTAAGGCTTACAAAATATCCTTCAAATGGTAGTTCTATTTCTTTTTCTTGTTTTTCTTCGTCTTTTTGCTTCTACTCAAGTTTTTCTAAGACAACTACTATATTATTGGCTCTCTTTTCCTTCTTAGTGGGTAATGTATTTGTTTAAACCTCCTCTTCCACTTGTGATCCATCCGTCTTGTTACCTTGAGGTTGTTTTAGTAAAGTTTCATTCCCTACATTGATGGCCCTTACTTCCTTTTGAGAATTAGTGACCATATGGCATGTTAAATCTCCTTGAGATTGCTTTTTTAACTTTTATGCTACTTGCTCTTCTAACTTTTAGTTTTGAAAGTTGGATCTCATCTTTTGAATGATTTTCGTGCTCATTTGAATGAACTTATCAAAAGTCTCTTCCAACCTTTATTTTCTTTCATAAGTCTCTAAGTCGGGTCTGTTCCCTTTGATTGTTCCAAGATAAGTTGGAATCATTTATATTTCTTAGGTTATAGTTATTTGGGTAAGGATTAGTGTGGATGTTCTCTCCTTGGTAATACCCCATGTAATTTAATAGCTCAATGCAAAATGGAGCATAATTATTCTAGGTTTAGTAGTGTGCGCTTGCATGGTTACCTATATAAAAATCACATGTTAGAAAAGGAGACTGAATATATTTTACATTTATCCTTTCTACTTGTCTCTGTTGTAACATCCCAGGGTTAGATTTATCTTTTAGCCTTCTAATATTGGGTTAGATTGCGATTCGGTAAGAGTAATAGGGTTGTGAGAGAGTTTTGGGGTGAAATAGATAGTATTCCAGTGTTAGTGGCTTTTGCATGGGTCCTGTTGAGAGGATTCGCATGCATGCATAAAAAAATGGCATTATTACAATTTTCCAGCCATGCACGGCCATGCATGTTGAGGTGCACGATCGTGCATGCGATGAGTTTCAGTCGCCTTAGTTTTTAAGTTGAACTTATCCGGTTCCAGCCATTTTCACCTATATTTTTCATTTGATTTTTAGAGACGAGTAACCTTAGAAGAGAAGAATAGCATCCAAAAATTTTCCATCCAGCTAGAGAGTGATATTCCCTCGAGAGAGAAAGCTTGATTTGTATGGCTAGAGGTAGGTGTTTCTTACCTTTTTC